>JANHGN010004389.1:87236-106338 GCA_024605025.1 Megaceryle maxima
TCTCTGCCTTTCAACCTCCTCCTTTAGCTCAGCCACCAGGCTGAGCAGATCATTCATCTGGTCACACTGGACACAGGCGTCATCCCCATCACTCTCTGCTAGCAGTGCCAGGCTCCAGCATTCTCTGCAGCCAGAGGCCGGGGCACCTGCATGCTTCTGCAGGACCTCTGTCTGGGTTGTCACAATCTTTCTGGCAGGAGCTTTTGTCCTGCTCACAACCATCAGTAGTCCTGCCCATGTTTCTTTCTTTTTTTTTTTTTTTTTTATCATTATTTATATTTTATTGTACTTTTTTTTACTCTCATGTGTGTCCTCCTGCAAGACCTGCTGGATGTGTACCAACAAGCACGAATGCAGCTGTCTCGCTGTCCGCAGTCTCTGAGCTTCAGATCATTTACACTATGTCCTTCAGGTGGTGACTGACAGGGCCAGTGGAGAGGTGACAGTGCTCTCTTGGGGCTAAGGCATATTCTATGATGGGTCTGGAGGAGACCTCTGGGGCCAGACCCTGCAAAAGCTGCTGCACCCTTGTGCTATGACTACTCTGAGGGTGCTAGGCTTTGGGATGTGACAAAGCACCCCTCAGCCTTGTGATCAGCATCAGGCCTGCAGCACTGTGGGCCAGGCCGTGGGCAGCTTCAGCAACCTCACTGATGGCTAGAGGTGGTCACAGCATGTGCCAGCTTTGCCTGGCCAGAACACAGGGAACAGGAATGGGAAAGTGTTTCCCCCTCCCACCTACAATGCAAGGGCTCAGACCTCCATGTCCTTTTCCCTTCTCTGACCTGGACCCCTCTCAGAGGGGGACCACAGTTACAAGCACAAGTTATTTTAGGAAGAGCAAGACTAGCTCTGGTTAGCTGGTGTGAAATGCTTTCTTGTGTAAAAAAGCAGATGGTATCAATGTGCTCCACTGTAAGTGCATCAGAAGCACTTGAAGGATTAAAATAACTCATTGGAGCAAAGCAGGACAGGGAGATGAATGACTCGAAGAGGTGTCTTTAGTCAATATAATGTTGGCTTTTTGGAGGTATAAAAAAAATGTATTTTACACTACTCAAAAGTGCTAAGTTTTCAAAATTGTAAATCTGCTTTTCAGTTTATATGTTAAGCTAAACAAAAGACAACCTCAATTATTTTCGTACTTCAGCTTTTTGTTTTGTTTTTCACCTACCACATAATGAGTCCTTATGAAATTAGAAGAGCAATCCTTTCTGACATGGGTAAATATGGCTTGTCCTTAAGTGATTGATGCCTTTTAAATTACTGTGAAAGCTCCTTTTAAATAGGTCAATGTAAGTGAAAAGTAAGCAAAGCTCCTCCTTTTCCCGTCTTTGTTAGAGGCAGCTTTAAAATTTTCAGCACACACTTAGGGTGTGGAACTTAAGATAACACACCTCCAACACACTTCCTAAATGAGACAGTTACTGTGAATGGAGCAGAGGTGCTACATGTGATGAAGTTTAACAAGTTTTCCAGTTTTCCTTTCAGATACATTTTCTGGGTGGTTGTAACCTCTGTGAAGCTCGGAAACTGAAGTGCTTTCTCCTTTAGAAAGTGGAGGGTTCTGTTTGGTTTTAGGGAGGAAAGCAGATGATAATGATAGCAGCTCTGATTCCGAGACAAGGGAGAAAAATACAATCATTTAACAGCTTTTTTATTGAATCACTTTTTGTAACATTCTGCAGCTAAAACAGGTTAAACAGAGATGAACCAATTTTGACAAGGTGTTATCTAACAGCTCACAAAGAGGCTGGATCTGATTTTAGTGCATTGTAAACTATGGACAGTACAGTTCAATAATAAGCATTCAAGCTGCTCAGCTACGAAGTCTGCTGAGCATGCTCATAGACTAAGTTAGCTGCAAGTTGGAAAGTCAGGATTTGACATATCACTAGCAATTAGAAAGATAACTTGAAAGAGGCATCAGAAGATAAAACATACCAGGGCTCAGGTAAGGGTTTTACTTTTTAAAACTCAGCATTGATGTCCTCCTTACAGTTTATTCTAGAATAGTAAGTGGTCATATTACGCTGCCTATCAGCAAGGTCCTAACTCTGCAGGACAGCCTATGTAGCGACATGATTTATGAAGCCAACATTTAAGAGTCAAATGTATCTACCATTTGATGACGTACTGTCCACATTTTTTTAACTGATATTTGCTGCTATGGAATAATTTATACTGCTTAAAGTAATCTGTGTAGTAATCTGTCCTTACATCTAAAGATAGCATAAAGTAACTGTATTAAAGCTGAGGAAAAGAGTTTTACAGAACAAGTGTTCTGACGTCTGTTTTCTGATGGCAATGAATTAGAGGAGCTAGGCCCACCCCTAGACCTCATGATATGAAAGAAGATTTTACTTTGCTGGTGTACCATAGAAGTGTGATATCTTTGGAGAACTGTATGACAAGTCTAATGTAATAGAAAATATACATTTATTGCCAATATTCAGAAATGTGAGGGGAGCTGAAGTCATTGAGACTGAGATAAAAACCAACACAATTGGATAATCTTACTGTAGAATCAGAGACCTTGTTCCCTTGACATGTATTTCTTTCCTTCTAGCACAACTCGCTCCGTCTCCTACAAAGTCTGTTGTTCTGTTGTTCCTATCCATCCTATTTCAAGGGAAACAGAGGTGCCTAGTGATATTTCTCAAGAGCTGCTGCGACAAGGCTGGTGAAGGGACTGGAGGGAAAGTCGTATGAGGAGAGGCTGAGGGAGCTGGGGTTGTTCAACTTGAAGAAGAGGAGACTCAGGGGGGACCTCTGATTCACTCTCTACAACTACCTGAAAGGGAGTTGTAGTCAGGTGGGTCTGGGCTCTTCTCCCAGGCAACTAGTGACAGGATGAGAGGGCATGGCCTGAAGCTGTGCCAGGGGAGGTTTAGGTTGGATCTTAGGAAGCACTTCCTCATGAAAAGGGTGATTAGACAATGGAAAGTACTGCCCAGGGAGGTGTTGGATTCACCATTCCTGGAGTTGTCTAAGGAAAGATTGGATGTGGTGCTTAGTGACGTGGTCTAGAGAGACGTTATTGTGACCTTTCAGTACTTAAAGGAGCCTGTCAGAAAGATGGGGCAGACTTTTTATCAGGGCCTGTTGTGATAAGACAAGGGGTGATACTTTTAAACAAAAAGAGAGATATTTAGACTAGAGAGAATGAAGACATTTTTTACACTAAGGGTTGTGAGACCCTGGCCCCTGTTGCCCAGAAAGGTGGTAGATGCCCCATCCCTGGAACTATTCCACGTGAGGTTGGTCAGGGCTTTGAGCAACCTGCTTTAGTTGCAGATGTTCCTGCTCCCTGCAGGGGGTTTGGACTAGATGAACTTGAAAGGTCCCTTCCAACCCAAACCATTGTGTGATTCTGTGATTTAGGCATTGGTGCTTCTTCTCCAGAGCAATGTCTGCTGAGCCCCGAGTCGCCCAGTATCTTTTCAGAAGAGAGGTACCATAGCAGAGGGAATTTGTACAGCTTGCATCTTCACTTGTTGCTGCAGAAGAAAGCTTAAATGCATGCTGTGGAAGCACTTACAAAGGGGATGGACTGGGACAACACAGCCCATAAGTCAGAAGGGAGTTTATCAGGACAAAAGAAAACTATAACATCTGCATCTTGTGCAGGCCTCCCAGGGGCAGCTCAGGCCTGACATCTTTGGCCTTGGAGCTTGCCAAAGAGCAATTGGATGCAGAAAGAGGATTTAGGAGAATGAATAAATATTTAGGGAGTGAAGAAGTGGAATGATTCCACTTTACTGTGTAATTTGTTTAAGGGACACGGTTTGGCAGACAGAACTGTTTGCAAGTCAGTCAGATGCCCATTGGGGAGCCCAGGGTACCTGTCAATGTACTTAGCCTTGCTGAAATCCTGGGTTTGGTACAGATGTTTGGTATACAGTAACTTTACAAATAACTTTACAAATGACTTATACAAAGTTCAGGCTGTAAGCTAGCTAGCAAAAAAGGAACTATTTTTTAAAATGTGTTAGTAAAAAGCTAGAAGACCACTGAATATTAGTTTCACAAACCTCACATCTCTATGGTTTGACTTATATAGCTGATGGTCCCAGGTTGTTTGTATTCATGCAGCTGGTATTGCAGTGGACTAGGCCAGAAATGTGATGGCTGCCCACACCAAGAAGCACCACTGGATCCTGCTGACAGTTCAGGTCAAATCACCCTTGCTTCAGGTCAATTTACCCTTGAGTAAACAGTAGTAAAGGTCCATTTGTTGAAGCCTTTTAAGTTTCCTTCGTATGTCTGAAACTAAAGATTTGGCACTACAGTTTCATTACATCTTTATGAGAACAGCTGCACTATGTTGAAAACTTTTCTAGATCTTATAACTTTAAATGTAGCTCTTCTGAGTTAATCGTAGTTACCATTGAATGCATCGCTTTGCTTGTTTACATTACTGAATGTTAAGAGTGCAATAGAAGGTAATCTGAAAAGCAAAACATTTGGTACTGAGGACCTGATGTCCACACCTGGGGAACTTTTGGAGTATTTACTTCAGATTAAGTCCAGTCTGATTCTGTGGACCGAGTGTTTATTTGTGATCAGATAGTATATTCTTCATAAACAAGTAGCCCCCCTCTTTTTTTTTACTCTTTATGTAATATATATTTTTTTTTAATCCAACAGGAGACGCATATGATATTCTGATGTAGGTTTGGGTTATGTGCCTGTCATATAGTAACACAATGAATTGCAAATTAAACTTATGTTGATTCAAGAGGGTTTTAAAATGAGATTGTACTTTACAAATACCACACATTTTGATGAGGTTTCACTACATATTTTACTGAAATTAATGTTTTAGGGACATGGAGATTGCAAGCCAAAACAGGTTGCAGGCCATCTGTTCAACATGTTCTATGATGGCAGCCAGTTCCAGGTGCTCTGGAGTTTAGAAGTCCCTACATTAGATGGCTGTGGAATAAAATAGCCCCAGGGCAATATTTCTGAGGTCCATATCATATTCTCTGTTAGTTATATTACCTTAAGCAAAATATTTTGAAAATATTTTAGTCTGAAAACAAATATGGTTTACTTCATACATATCAAGACATTGGCAATGAAAAGGACCTCTCTATGTCTGAGCTTTAGGTACAGACAGCTTACCAACTTCACCACATTATCTTCAAATGGCTTAGAGCACGCTCTGCAGAGATGATCTACAAATTGTAAGTTTACTGAAAGTGATTTCTAATTTCTGTAGATCAGTTGAATTAATTTGGAAGCTGTCTTGTCTGATTAAAATACTTGTATTTTGTTAATGATGAAGCAATTTTCTGGGTTTTTAAATTTTTTTATTGATTTTTTTTTTTTAAATTTTTTTATTTTGTAAGTAGATGTGTCCAGCATGTTATTTGAGCTATTGGGTCAAAATCAGCTATGGAAATGCAATATCCATACTTTACCTCTTAAAATGTTTTCTCATTTGTAGATATTAGTAACATAAAGATTTGCACTCTATGCTTGACTAGATTCTTTGTAGCTTTTTGTAGTCCTTCTGCATCAGTAGGTATCTTGAATATCTTGGATTATACATTCTGACATTGCAGCTAGGGCATTTGAAAGTAATATTTAAATACTTGGAAGAAAAACCAAACAAACAAAAGCCACCAAAGAAACAAAAACACAAACAAAGAAAAGAACACAAAAAAACACCACAAACATCTCCATTGAGATAAGCTTGTAAGCATCTTCAGTGTTTATGTTTTTCTGTCTTTTTTTTCTTAATTATAATTAGTTATATAGTATATAAAATATTTAACAGTACACTGATACACCCTGTATTAAAATGTTATTTGTATACCTTCCTTTGCCACTGGCAGTACTTTTTTTCTCCTGTTACAAACAAGAACATTTCATTAGATTTCTCTTTGACATTCATGTTGGGTTTTTGTTTGTTTGTTTGTTTGTTTGGTTTTTAAATCAATCAAACAAACAAAAATGTAAATGCAGTAACTTTTCACTCAAACCCCCACAGAAGACCTGGTTTTGCTCTATCTGTTCTTCCCAGGCTGATAGGGAAGAGCAGGATGACTGGCTGCAGGGATTGCTTATTCAGCCCAAGTTGGTGCTCATAAAACATGATGCCCAAGATGGTAGTGAAACTTTCCAGTTGGAGCACAGGGTGTCATTGTCAACGTTTAGGGTCAGGGCTGGCCGCTAGACCCATAACAAATGCTCTCTGTTAATCCTTCTCCCCTCACAAAGGGGAAGAAAAGGGGAATAAGGGAGAGAGACTTAGCAATTAGAAAAGAAATTTAAAACAGCTTTAGTGAAAATAATAATCATAAAATGGTATATATACAAATATATATAAAACCCAACCCCCCTGATGGCAATTACATCACCAACACCATTGATGCTGCAGAGTAGGCACTGGGGAAGGTCCAGACTGGAGTCTACAGCAGACAGGAATGAGATTCAGGAGCTGGATTTTGGTACTGGATTCAGGAACATATGGATCAGGATCAAAGGCAGAATGGACAGAGTCTTCCTCGGACTCAGGCCATTGAAGAAGAGAGCTTGACCCTTGTGATACCTCAGCTTTATACCAAATATGGCATATATATGGGATGGACTCCCTTGCTGGTCAGTTTAGAGTCACCTGTCCTGGACAATCTTCCCTGCAGGTGCAGCCTTTTTACTTTCTGCACCCCTTAACATGGTACACAAGACTTAGCAGTGACCTTGGTCTCTATAGTAGCAAGTATAAGCAAGAGCCTTCCTGCACACACCAATCCTGGGCAGTTACTCTAAACTTTAAGTGTTACTATTGCTAGAAGCAGACCTGTCTGCAAAAACATGCTGTTACCTTCAGAAAGCGCAGTTAGTTAGAAGAGACTGAGCTGAAAAGTAAAATCACTGAACAGTATTAGTTCTGTTCTAGCTTAAACCAGGACAATAATTTTTCCTTTTTCCTCCTTCCTCTGCCTTGTGAAAATATTGGACAGCATTCACAGCTGGCTTAGCTGTTGACGGGGAAGAGCTGTGGGAAACTAAAGCACCTAGTTTTTTGGAAGCCATTTATTTTGGAGAAAATGGGGCTGAATGCAAAGAGTTTATATTTTGTTGTAAGTATGGTATATAAACCAGAATGAAGCTGAAATATGTGTATGACAGAACTGCCTACATCTCCTTCCTATTCCTGTTCTCCAAATTCAACATGAGAACATCCTGACAATATCCAGTTCTACTCAAACCTTATATTTTTGTATTTTATTTGAGTGTAGTTGATGTTTGTGCCTTCGGTGAAATACTCTGCAGGTCATCTAGCTAGGCCTTTTGTTTCCTTGATCTGTATTCTTTCCCACTCTTTTCCTAGTAAGTACCCTCAGACTCTCCAGAGAGTCTGATTGCTCAGAAAACCACTCCATTGTTCTTATTTCAATAATATTTAAAAAGTTGTCTTTGAAGAAAGGCAAAACCTGCCATAAGGAACAATAGCAGGAGTCTTGTTAGTTCCATTACTGAAACCAGTGTTAAAATTAAATGAGTTTTCACTTTACTTTGGGACAGGGTGGAAGAATATGTCTTTGCAGTGTGAATACTTAAGTAAAATATGTAGGAAATAATGCCATTTCATTCAGTTGAAGAAATAAAACAAAGATCTCCACCCTCTTGTTAAGTGGTTCTTTCAACAACTGACACTTTGTAATTCAAGACAGTGGATTTTTATTCATGTGTCTCTTACTAAGCATGTATATTTTGAATTCTTAAAAAGCAATCATAGAAAGTTGAGAAATTAATAGATTGCTTTGCAGTCTTTGCTGTGGATCTTTTGCAGTAGCTCTTGATTTCTTTTTGATATATTCAGGAATAGTAGGAAGCAGGAATTGGTAGGGAGAGACCTGAGCAGAGAGACAAGAGGATCTCTCCTGTCTCTTCCTCAAACTTTTAGCCTGCTTCTCTTTGTAAGCAGATAGTTGATTCATGCCCATGTCATGTACTGTCTAATGCTGAGCTGATGACCCTTACTGCCTCCACATGCTCCCTTTTAGGGAGACAGCACTTCTTAAGGGCAGTGTTGAATTGGAAACAGCTTTATGGACTTGGTTTTTGTTACGCGAATTAACTACTTGAATTACTTGTCTTTTCACTGTGTTTATGGACTTTCCTGTTTCTTATATGAACCAGTTTAATTAGCTATGTCGGTTCCAGTGCTTGCAGAAAGTTTTACAATGGTTGATCTTTGCTGATATCTCCACTTCACAGTCTCCATTATACATAGCACTCCTCAAGGGAACATGTGTAAGTGGAGACCATGCTGTGATGACTTCTTGAGCTCTCTGGCATTTGTGTGCATGTGTGTCTTCCTTTTCCTTATAACTAAATACTATTTATAATCACTATAGCTACATAAGAAGTACTGTAGCTATACTGGAAGTGATGCTATTTCTGATTAATTCTCCTTCAGTGTATTTAGCTGTAGTTATTTGTTACCCACAGCTTCTTATGTAGTGGTGAGTATCGTAAGTAAAAGGCTGATTTAAGAAATACATAGAATATTTTTTATATTCTATGTATTCTATATTCTTTTATAATCTTTTATATTTCAAGCAATATTAGAAGTCAAGATTGTTGTTAAAATCTCTTAGGTTACTTGAAATATACCCTCAGTTTAAAAAATCAAACAGGACACTGGGTTTGTACAATGTTTTCCATCAGTATCATAAATATATTTCTCAGGTTTGATTTTTCCTTCCTCTTTGGCCTTTTGGATGCCCCTAGTGCCAGCTTTCCTTCTGAGTGTGTCCCAAAACAAAGAGGTTTAGTTTTGAAGGTAGTTGAGGAAAAATGTTTATATTGTAGTTTCTTATTTTGGATTCTGATTTCTCTTCATTCTGCAAGAGTTAGTAGCTTACACTATGACGTGGTTGCAATAGATGCTCTGATAGGTTATAGAAAGATTGTAGGCCAATTTGTTTATCTTATAGCTAAAGAGATTTCAGAAACTAATCTGTAAAGGTGAAAATCTTACTCCTTATTTCAAGTGATCATGTAAGTATTATACTCCTTAGTGTGAAGTAATGTTAGGGTTTTTTTCAATATTAAGTTAGGTAAAACCTTAAACAACGTGGACTTTTAAAACTATTTCTTTTGCACTGAAGAGAATGTTGCTTTTTTTTCCTGATCTATCATAACTGCTATGAATTTTGATGTAGCACATCTCACCTACTTTGAAATGTAAGTTTACAAAATGAAGTATGAGGAGCTTGTGTGGTAATTGACCAAGTAGATATGAGGTGTCTTAATACTCAAATTAATTGTGCCCCAGTAGCCTTAAAACTATTTGTGCTTTAAGAAGTAAATAAGTACAAAGGAGTATCTTCTTGAAAAAAGAGATATTGAAACAATGTAGAAGTGACTCATTCCTAAACAACACAGTCAGCTGAGGTGATCCCAAGGACTTGAAGGTAGCTACGAACACAATGTTTGGCATGTGACCTAATGATTTAGTGTTACCAAGTTAGCCTTGGCACAATAACGTTGAACATGCAGAAGGCTTCATTTCCAGCATCACTTCAATTAGCCTTCCACTGATGTGTTGCACTAGATCGCAAAACAGAAATCATACAAAATTAACAGCCTTCCAACCAAACTTAGTAAAACACATGCTTTTTTAACTGCCTTTTATTGCCTTCCTTTTCTAGGTCTTTAGGGATTTTACACTGCCTATCTGGAAAAACACGTCACCGCTTAAACACTAAGTCTACAGCTTGAATGGTAAGGGGTAGCTGCATTACTATGTTGTTACTACTCAATTAGCGTGAAGCTGATGACTTGGATGGAAGAAGTCTGGAACTTTTATGCTTTACATCAATATACACCTGATAGTAAAGGCACATAAAGTAAAGCAACTTACAACTATGTGCTTGTTGATAGTAGCTATACAGACTCTTCAGATCTTACTGATCTCACTGCTATTCATTGGACTTTGTACATAGGATTTCTATTGTATAGATTGCTATTTTTCACCATATTTAATGTTTTTAAATATTCAGTATAATATGGATGTTGAGAACTTCTGTTTTGTATTGTCCAGGTTTACAGTGGTTTTGCCTTCAGGCTGACAGGTGTTGTCTGTGAGTGGTATCTATCATTTTCTACTCTAAGATCCTGCTTTCAATCAATTTCTGGCAAAATGTAATTTTATAAGTTAGAATTATCCACATTCTTCACTCTTACCTTACCCTTTTGCCAAAAGTATTCGGAAATTTAGAAGAAGCCCTTCCTTACATAAATATTCAGACAACTTCTTCCAGAAAGCAGGCAGAAGGGAAAGTGCCTTTTATGGTACTACAAAAGTTGCTTAAATTTGGCCAGGTTGCAAGCTTTCAGAATGCTTCAGTTTTTACATGCTCAGTGGTGAGCTCTAGACCTTCACATCTGAAGAGTATTTATTTTTTTCACATTAAATAAATGCCAATTTAGGACTGAGCAGAATATTATTTGCTGCTTCAGTCAAATTTGGATTATGGTATAGAAGCCCCAAACCAAAAGCAGGTTGACTGTATCTTTCCTGGACTCTTAGTGACTGTGCTTCTGGGTTTGACTTGAGTGCAAACTAGACATAGAAGGTGGTTAAATTACATTGGTATCCTCTGAGAGATGTTTATCCATGGAAAGCAGGCCCAGAACTGGGGGTGAGTTTAAGGACTTGATGAGTACTAGAGTGCATCAAATTAAGGTTTCCCTTAGAAAGAAAAAATTATATTTATTGCAGTTACTCTAACAAAAATCAGATTGGTTTCTACAAAATAAATTGTAATTATTTATAGCACATAATTGTAACTATTTGTAACTCACAATTAAACACAGTTATTTATAGCACACTGACTGTATGTTTTTGATTTGGGGTGGTGATAATTAATGACAATATTGGAGTAAAATAGTACAGCTTCAAAACAGTGATGTTTAAACAACCAAAAAGCAATAATGTCCATGAGGAGTACAGTTCCCTCCTCACTGTGTTTCAGATTGATTTGGAATTCACTGAAGGAAAAGTAGCCTCTTGATTTCCAAGGGAGCCTGCTTGGTGCTTCACAGAAGTGCTCTAGGCTTTTTTATTCCATATTTCAGTAAGTCTCACAAGGGCTCGTTTGGTCTCTTTTAGGTTTCGGTGGGTTTCTGAAAACTTCAGAGACACTGCCATTTTTCATATCCACTTCTTGGCCTGAGCATACTAATGGTGAACTCTGACACCAGTTCTCCAATCTCTCCAGTATATTCAGTATATCAGTCAGAGGAAAAATGAAGTAACAAGGTTCAGAAGTTCAGAACCTTTAACTATAAGTCAAACTTATGCCTACATGAAAGGATGAGCAAAAGGTAGAATAGAAAGGACAGCAGAGATAGGCAGTGGCTAAATTACTTGCACATGATTACAGTTGGTTATTCACAGCTGTTACTGCATAAATTAGCAATATGAGTAATGAATCATGTTAAAGGTTTAGAGTGAAATCAGTCATAGGAGAAAACTTCACAAAAGCATCCTAAAAATATTCTTAAACATCCATAGATAGTAAATGCTTTCAATTTATTTTTGAGAATAAAAATCTGAACTTCTCCTTTGGGTGTTTGTATATGAAGCCTCTGGCTACCCAATTTATCTTTGGATCCTGTTTGAGGACAATCTGCCCCTTTCAAAGCAGGCTTCTGAGATATGAAAGAGAGTCTGAAACATGCAATTTCCTAGAGAAGTAGCCTGGGAATACAAGCCCAGTGGAAAGCAAACAAGGAAGGCTGGAAATTAATCTTTTGGAGGAAAAGCCTAGTAGGAAAGAACCAAGATGCCATCTTAACTCCCTAGTAAAAGATGTGCAGGTTGATGCCTGTGAGGGATTGCTAGGCAGAAGAAAGCACATGGATGACATTTGGAATGTATTTCTCTGAAACAAAAAATGTAACTTAAAACTCATGCCCTGAAGAAAATTAACTTAACTCCTATAGCTCCTAGGAACTCTCTGAAACCCTAGCCAGTGAATTAAACCACTGATTTTAGGGGTCTTTTGGGTAGCTAAAAAATATATGAAGTCTTTAAGGCAGGGAAATCTTTTCTAATACATTTGCATGTCATCAAGCACAGCGCCAAGAAGTGCTGGTTCCATTTATGCCAGTAAGAGTGTAGTATGAAAACTACTTCAGAAGTCTGTAGTTCAATTTCCATTTAGGGTTGTTTCTACCGAAAAAAAAACCATTTTATTATATAATTGGTTGGTTAGTTGGTTTGTTTGTTTGCTTGATGTGGTTTTGGCCTTTTAATTTGTTGGAGAAAGTGCTTGAAGGTAGCACCAAAGTAACAGTTCATATAGCATCAAGCATCCAATGTAAAGAGATGCAGCACTTTTGTCTAGCTGGCATCTAGAGCACAATGAATCAGTAAGCAGTTAAAAATCCCTTTTGTGCGGGGAAGTGTTCATTGCCAATATTTATCTAAGAAAAGGACCTGGAACAGATGAGAGATCTGTAAGAGGATTCAAGGGATAGTGAACTTCAAGGAAAATAGGGAAGCATGTGAATCTATTTTCAGACCTGTTTGTTCCACTTTTCTTCCCCTGTGAACAAATAGCAGAGCACTCAGAGATGTTTGTTCTGGTCACTGACTGCTCTGTTATCAGTTCCAGTGGGAGCAAACCTGAACTTAATTGGAACCAGGTGAGGTACTTATGGAGACAGTAACCCCAGGTCTGGTCTGAGGGGAGGAGGTCCAAGCATGTCCAGCCAGAGGTGGATGTCAATTTGAGGTCTAAATCCTGTGGTTGCAGAGCATGTCTGTCCTGTGGAATTAGTTAAGGGGCAAATGAGTCACTGCTGCCAGTGTATTATCAGCCTTGCACAGTGCCATGAGGGCTTCTGAGCATCTGAGCACGCTTGTGAGAGAGAGGAAGCTCGGTTTACCTAGTGATAAAGCTGAAAGGAGGAAGGCTTTTCTTGTGCTGGCATTATATGTATGAACAGAACCATTGCACATCAGCAGCTGAGCTGATTTCAAATGTCTACCCAGCACACCCTCTTGCCCTTCGGGTTCTGCCATTAGCAATAATGGCCAGCATGGGGTTGTACCTGCTGGGGCTGGCACCCTTACTCAGAATAAATATTAGAAGTATAGTGTAATCACCAGCTTCGTCTTCTGTCCCTCCTCATGCCACCACTACACACACACACATGTGACTGCTAAATATTTTCAGGATAGTCTTCTCTGACATCAATACTTTTTTAGATGGTTTCATCTTGCTTTGCTTTGTTCGTGTTGGTTCTCTTAATATTGCTGATGTATCTTGCAGTACATTGAAGAGCCTTCACTGGAAGTTAGAAAACACTTGGTTCTGTACAAATATCTGTGAGGAAAAAAAATGCTCTCTTATCAGGCTAACAGTCAAAGGTATAAATGACAAATGACTTCAGAAGTGAAAAGCTTGCCATCATATTTATGTGATTTGTCATGTACTTAATAAAATAAATGTAAAGTGTCAGTTACATAAACCTTCCAAACCAGTCTTTGGTGACAAAAGTAACTTCTTGCCAAGAGTTTTTCAAAGATGATTCTCAGTAACCAGTTTTAAAGAAGAGAGATTCATTGTCTTTTACGACATGCATTTTTTAATTCCTTTGCGTTTCATGAAGAACAAAGCAGTTACAAGCTCCTGTGTGTACTCTGCGTACTTATGCTTGGAAAGTTGCCTACAAGTTATGTACTTAGTCTTTCTGCAATCATGGTGATCTCACAGAATCACAGTTTAAATGAGTCTGGAAGAGACTTCAGAGGTCTCTGGTCCAATGCCCTACTCAAAAAAGATCTAATTAGATCTGTTTGCTTAAAGTTGTGTCCAGCTGTGTCTTTAATTCTTCTATTGAATTCCTCCATGAAGAGATTCAACAGCTTGTCTGGACAACCTGTGCCAGTGTTTGAGGACTCTTATAGTAAAACAAACAAAGTCCTTAATTCTAACAAGAATTTCCCATGTTCTGACTTAAGTTTATTGCCTTCTGTTGTTCCACTGTGAGGCTCCAAGAGTCTGTCTCCTTCTTCTATGCAACCTCTGGTCAGGCAATTGTAGACAGCAATGAGGTCTCCCTAGAGTCTTCTGTAAGTTGAAGAGGCCCAGCTCCCTCACTATCTCTTCCTACATCCTGGGCTCCAGCCCTTCAGCATCTTGGTGACCTCTGCTGGATATGCTCCAGTATGTGGTTCAGATCAGAAGTCTACTTTTATTTCTGTATATATCTCTTATATTTATTTATTTATGGATAAGCCACATCTTCCTTCACTTTACAGGTTTCTTTTGTAGCTATGTATCAACTTGTCTAACTCCAAATTGTTTGTTTGTTTGTTTTTCGTTTTGTTTTGTTTTCTCCAGTCAATTTAATAGAAATAGTTCTGGTAGCTGAAAATAATGAACATGCAGCTGTGTTCTGTTTTACCATGAGGTTTATCATAGTGGCCAATGTACAGAATCAGAGACTGGCTAAGGCAGGAAGGCATCTCTGGAGATACCTGGTCCAACCACCTGCTCAAAGGAGGATCAGTCAGACCAGATTGTTAAGGTCCATATCCAGTTGGGTTTTGATTGTTTCCAAGGGTGAGGACTCCACAACTATTATGGACAGCCTGTTCCAGTGTTCAACCACCCTCACTATAATAAAGTGGGTTTTTTAAGTTAAATGAAATTTCCTGTATTTCAGCTTGTGTTCATTGCTTCTCACCCTGTCAAAATGATTCTGCCTCTGTCTTCTTTAGTTCCTCCATCAGGTTTTTATATATGTGAATAATATGCCCCTGAGCCTTCTCTTCTCCATTCTGAACAGCTTCAGCTCTCTCAGCATGTCCTCATATGATAAATGCTCCAGTCTCTTAATCATCTTTGTGGTCTTTTGCTGGACTCGCTCTAGTATGTCCCTGTCTCTCTTGTACTGGGGGAGCCCAGCTTGGGAACCAGCATTCCAGATGTGTCTCACTAGGGCTTTGCAGAGGGTAAGGATCACCTCTGTTAACCTGCTTGCGATGCTTATCCTAATGCAAACTGGAATGTCAGCATGTTGCAAGGTCATGTTGTTGACCCAAGGTCCTTTTCTGCAGAGAAACTTTGAAGTTGGTCAGCCCCCAGCATGCATTGGTGCGTGGGGTTTAGAACTTTGCATTTTCCATTGTTGATCGTCATGAGGTTCCATTCGGCCCATTTCTGTGGCTTGTTGAAGTTCCCCTGAATGGCACAACTCTTTGGCATATCAACCTCTCCTCCTAGTTTTGCATCATCAGCAAACCTTCTGAGTGTGCATTCTGTCCCCTCACCTGTATTATTGAGGAAGATGACTAAAAAATATTATCCTTGGTATCAGCTCCAGGGGTAGACCACTAGGGACTGGCCTCCAGCTGAACTTTGTGCTTATCATAACCTTTTGAGCCTGTCAGCCAGTTTTCAGCCTACCTCTCTACTAATTTAGGCCATATTTTATTACTTTATCTAAGAGTATGTTGTGTAAAATGTAAAATGTAAAATGTCGAAAATCAAGATAAATGTTCAATGCTCAGTTCATCACAGAAGGCTCTTAGGTCCAGCATGATTTTCCCTCTGTAGTCCCTATGCTGGCTACTCTTATAATTTTATCGGCTTTAATACATTTGAAATGGTTTTCTGGAGTATTTGTCCCAACACCTTCCCAGGGACTGAAGTGAGGCTGACGGGCCTGTAGTTCCTTGGATGCTCCTTCTGGCCCTTCTTGAAGATGAGTGTGACATTTGATTTCTTCCACTTCTCAGGAGCCTATTACAATCACAACAACGTTACAGAGAATATTGAGAGTGACCTTGCAGTGGCCTTACATCAACACTCGTGGGTAGATCCCATGAGTCCCATGGACTTACTTATGTCTACCTCAGTTTGTTTAAATGTTCCCTAACCTGATCCTCCTTCACTGAGGCTAAGACTTCCTTGTTCCAGATTTCCCTTCATGTCTCAGGGGCCTGGGATTCCTGTCTTACCAGTAAAGACATGAGGTGAAGAAGGCATTGAGCACCTTGGCATTTTCCATGTCCCCTGTCATCATGTGTGCCACTCCATTTCTGCAGCAGGTACATATTTTCCCTTCTCTGTCTTTTGCTGCTTCACAGTCCTCACCAGATTCAATTCCAGGCAGATTTTGGCTTTCCCAACCCCATCCCTGTACACTCAGACAGCTTCTCTATGTACATCTTCAATCAGAAAGCATCTCTGCAGGATGTGAACAGGTGACATAGGTCAAAATTAAGCACCCCAAACCCCTCTATAACATAAATATGCAAAAGAACAAGCATAACAGTAATGACTGTGATCTAGAAACAGAAGTTTTTTCCTAGGGAAACCTTTATATGGATATTTTTTATATATCTGTATCTTATCTATATTTTATATAAATATTTTTTCTGTTCTGTATGGAGCATGCCTGACCTGCCAGTCATAGGCAGCATAGAACCATAGAAGGCTAGGGGTTGAAAGGGACCTTGAAGGATTATCAAGTCTATTATTTGTTACATATTTGCCTTTGTTTCCTTCTTTGTCCTACTGAGTTAATAAAGATAAGATTAACTTATGATCCATAGCTCCTTAAGTAAAGTTTTTACCTTTCCTTGATTATTAACAGTTAATGTTTTTTAGTCATGTGTTATGTAAACAATGGCCAGATATTGGAGTAGGTGCTAAGTGCACTTCCTTATTTCTTAAATATATTTGAACCACTTACAAACAGTCCTACCACATTCTGTTTGATAAATAAAACTCTTGTCTCTGGCCCCAGACTTTGTAGGCAAAAATATAACCCAGATCACCTTTGGAAAAGGCTTTATGTTACTATTCTAGAGTGCAAGTATAATGCTAAGAAGTGTATCCCTGGCGTACTGAAGTAGTCTCAAGTTTACAGCTATCTTTATCTGCCCTGCTTATGTAAATAAAAGTTGAGACATAGGTAGGTCTCTTGGTGGTCCTTCTGTAAGTGACAGAGGCTTTTAATCTTTATCTTAGTTTAGTTTGTGTCCAGTATTCTGCACAGTTGCGTGCTATTGTCAGCCCAGTGCTGACGGTGAAGTTAGGTAATTCCGGCTTACTCATTATCCTCTTGAATGCTCTTAAGTGAATGTGGTTTCACTTTACTTACGGAGAAGATCAATTAAGACAATCTTGGATTAATCTCATTACACACTTTGGTCTTGTTTATAGCATTCTTTGTCATCAGATTCACACAAACTATGAAAAAATAGTATTCTGCTTGTGGTATTATAATTTATTGTAGAATTTCCTCCCCTATAAAAATGTAAATGTATCCTTCATTGCACCCTACTGCTCACAGATATACAAAACAGAGACATATCAAAGATTTTGCATTGTGTTACTTTAAAAATACTGTATTTTAGGTACTGATCTTACACATATTAATATTAATACATTTTACATTTTGCATTTATATTACACATATTAATATAGGGTCACCTTGATACATTCCTGTCAAATTTGTGGTGCTGCTAATAAACAAACTTTAGTTTTACACTCAGGTTGTAAGAAGTTCAAGACTTCTAGGGAAGCATCTCATTCAAAACTTTTCAGAACTAATGGGAGTTAAAAAAATGAGGCTCTTACTCATTAGCTACTAGAGAGCTCACAAAATTAGTCTATGCAAAGCATCCTGACATGAGGTGCATTTACCTCTCTCTGTTCAAAACTATTAGCACAACATTTATGGGATCATAAAACATACTTCTTGTTGAACGAGTGCTTTGATGAGCAAACCTCCTAAGAGCATAGAGGTGTATGGTGCACACTGTAATTTCAAGTTGAGCTGTAATAATATTTTTTGATGTTCCAATATGTGGGGGAGTAATCTGTTTCGTTTAAAGAAAAAGTGAGTCTGATTCATTTTCACTGGGTCAATTGCTGTCACTAATCCAGAGTCTTTGTCAGTTTGCAGGCTTTCTTTTGTATTGTGGTTTTTACATTTTTGCTTAAAAGGCAGGTAAGATGATACTGTTAGCATTTTCTGCTCATTTTTTTCCTAGGAACAATAATGTGATAGACTTCTAAAATAGCTGCTTTTAGCAAATTCTGTTTTTCACATGTGTATTTATGGGGAGACAGATGGTCAGAGAAGGATAGAATGACTTTGATTTATTTACATTAACCATTACTTTTTTTTTCTGTTTATGGTGTTGTCTTTAGTGTCACACAATGAAAAAGTCTTGAAATTCATGTATTAAATAAAAGCTATGATACTTCTGGAGGGGAAAAAAAAAAAGGAAAGAAAACAAAGAGTTGTACTACCTGAAACATGGTACAAATGTTAAAGAAGTGTAGTTTATTGTGCTAAGGTTTCAAGGAAAAAAAACTACTGCTTTATTCTTTCTGAATATATAAGAAAAGGAAAGTCTCTCAGGACTGTGTCATGTCCACATTATGAGGTCCTCTCCTGTGTTTTATATTTGGATTTCAGGAATAATTCTCCCTCCCAATTTTGTGCTTATTTCCTAGTGAAGTAGCTTTGCCATTTTTCTTCTTGCTCCTACCACCTTTTGAAATTTTGCATTCTAATTCTATTTCAGACTAGTAATTTTGTTGATCTTTCTTAGCAAAAATTCCTACAGAGTGAAGTAATAAGTCTGTGATCGTGAGTGGGTGTGTTGTCCTGAGGTATACAGGGAGGTGGCTACACTGAGTGGCTTAGACTTGCAGTGAATCAACACTTAACAATATTGTTATAAACCCCTGGCACACAGGAATATTTCAGGATTGGGTCCTACAGGCAGTCAACATGATGAAGAGCATTAGTTCCAGTAAATGAGCATGCATATGAGGACTAAGAGCTTTGGAATGGGGGTGTGTGTGCAAACACATTATAATAATTTTATTTCCTAGACTTGCTTTTCAGTATTTCAGATTACTACAGCAGGAAGAACTACTATATGAATGATAACTCTAGTATATAAAATAAGGGAAGTCCTCAGAGAACTAATGTTGAAGAGTCCGTAGAGTCTGTCATGAGGTTTTTTTGGTTGGTTGGTTTTTTTGGTGTTTTTTTTTTTTTTTTTTTTTTTTGAGAGAATAATTAAAAAAAAAAA
>JANHGN010004390.1:0-18670 GCA_024605025.1 Megaceryle maxima
AGGAAACTAGAACAGCTTTAATGAGAATAATAATAATAAAATAGAATATGTACAATTATATACAAAACCAGTACTGAACCCAACCCCCTTGATGGTGGTTACGTCACCATCACCACTGATGCTGTGGAGCAGGCACCAGGAAGTCCCAGACTGGGTCCCACAGCAGACAGGAGATGTGCTCGGGAGCTGGATTCTGGATTCAGGCACTCACAGATCTGGATCAAAGGCAGAATGGACAGAGTCCTCCTTGGAAGCTCCAAGAGAAAAAAAATTGAAGAGGACCCGAGACAAGCTGAGCAAAGTGGGCCAAGAGGGATAAGAGCCTTGTGATCCCTCATCTTTTTGAGAGATGTGGATTCATCTCTTCTTCCTTGCACCTGAACAAAAGCAGCAGGACAGGTATTGACCTTATGTACATGTACATCTATAGGAGCTGCTGAGGACAAGCTGGAAACAACCCTGAAGGAGGCCACAGTCATACTTAGACACAACAGGCTTCTTGGTTGGGGCAGCCTCTCATCAGCCACCCATAGGCTACATGAGCATGGATTCTGTTTAAAGCTCTCCATGCAGACAAATTTTGTTTATGATTTTACCTCACTATGTAAGATCCCAGTCTGCTTAGATTGAGTCAGTACTTGAAACGTCACGTGTCTGGTGTGGAACTGGACTGCTTTCAGGAAAAACTATGAGTAGCTCGAGTCCTTGAGTTAAGTGTTTTCTCCTCCATTAAGAGCCACAAAAGACAGTCTATATCCAAGTCCAAAGGTCAGGTAGACATCCCAGTCATGGGACCCAGTCTTCTGGCATCTCATATCCTGGTCTTTGCCTTCTCCTTTCCTCCAGTGCATCAGGAGCAGCCATACTTGATGTGTGGAGTCCCAAAGACAGAGAGGCAGCAACTGTTCACTTAAAATTGTAGGATGTGCTGCCAGCAGCAATAGGGGGATTTTAGTAATTTGACATCTGTAGGAAAGGTTAAGAACAGCAGACATACCTGGGTCAGGGCAAAAATCAACATAGCACAGTATCCATGCTCCAACATTGACCAAAATTAGAAGCCTGGAGAAGAATAAGAACAGAAATAAAAAAGTATATAAAACATGTGTCTTCCCAGTCCCTACACTATCCTACTCTCAAACCTTTCTGGTCATGGACTTCCTGACCTAAGACAAATGAGGTTTCTGAATATTTATTAAGCCTCAGTAGGTTTCTTTTCCAACCACTTTCCAGTTTCCCTTGGAGGCCACATGACCATCCTTTGGCAATGAGTGCCAGAACTCCATTATGTGTCACGTGAAACCTTTTGATCATTTTGAATCTGACTACCACTAGCACCACTGGATGCCTCTAGCTTTTGCTTAGGTGAAGACAGCAATCAGTCTTCCTTTTTTTGACTCTCTGTTCCACTCCTGACTGATAGATTGTTAGGTATTCCCCTTTCAATGTCTCTTTTCCAGAGTAAAAAGTCCCAGCATAGTCAGGCATTCCTCATGAAGAAGCTGTCCAATGCCTCTGATGATGTTTCTCCAGTATTCCTACAAAACAAAAGAACTTGCATTGAAAACAATGGTCAACATGTGGTTAAACCTGGGATTCACACTGTGGCAAAAGAAGTTTCTCTGTTTTGCTTTCTAATGTTTTCCTGGTATTCTATGTGCTTTTTGACTACTACAGTACCCTGAGGTGGGGTTGTCATAGAAGTGTCTCTTGTAACCCTGAAGCCCTGAGATACAACTATCTATGAACATCATGCCCATCATTTTACATATGACATTCAGAGTATTGTTCCGTGGATGTGGATGATGACATTTGGCTGCACTGAATTTCAGCTGTCATTGTATTGCTTTCACCCTTGTACGGTTGCTTAGCAAGACTGAGTGGCTTGCAATATAATGGTAGATGAATTTACCAACAAAATGGGAGTGAAAGGCAGGAGGGACATTCCCCACACGAGAGAATGCTTTTGGATTCTTGCTCTGCTAACTCTGTGAGTAAATGCAGGTCGAGTCTGGCTGTGTTTCTAGAGTTTAAATATTAAACAGGAGGTTCTAGCTCTGAAGAGTAAAGTGTAGTCCTCTTTTCAATCATCCAGTACAGGGAAAGGAAGAAAGAGGTGAGTGTTTTCTTTCCATCATTTTCTGATCTCATTTTCTTCCCATCAGTCAGAGAGGAAAACTGACACTCCCACTCAGGGTGAGGAAGGTGCCATCACTTAATACTCTGCCCTGTGATGGCCAGCACCATGTGTTTCCACCAGTCGTGTCAAAAACACATCAATTGCTCTTATCTTATAGCCCTCTCTCTTACCCCTGACAAGTCCCCGATCAAAGACAAAGCCTCAGATAGCTCAACACCATGGCATATGTTTCTTTTTTGTGGCTCTGGGCACCTGAAGAAGGCTGCTGCAAGTGTGCTTGGCCTCAAACTGTGCACAACTCTCCCTATGGTTTGAAGACAGATCCACTGGCGTTCTTCATTCACCTGATCCAAAGGGGAAGGCACACATTAGCTCAGTGGCAGAGGCCAGCAGCCTGAACACTGTGGCTAGAGGGCAACTTTGCTGTGCAAAATGGAGCCAATTCCCAAAGCTTTGACTCTGCATGCTTCCTGGCAGGCAGTGTGATAGCTACTGCTGAGGGAACAGCAAAGTTTTGTCCTCACATGAAATCACATTTATTCACTGCCAGTGGACACCTGTTTGTCTGAGATTTCACTGGGTGCAGATGGATGGCTTTGCATCTCTGGGCATTGCATCCAGGGCTCACTGATGGTAATTCAGCAAGCAGGCGGCTTACTCCACCAAGCAGCACGGAAACTACTCTACCTGGTCTGCAGTCTCATAGGAAGATATCCATGTGCCCCTCCCCCACTTCACTTTCAAAGCAAGTAATTAAGAGTGTCAAAGGGAAGTATCACTCTCTCATTACATTCCTTATTAATACAAATATAATATGCCAGGAAATTATTTCAAGCATGAAAGAAATAGGAAAAGCAGCCTAGCAGTCGTCCAGTCCAATCCAATGCTGCAATTTTGTAGATAAGAGAATGGAGACCTAACTCTTAATAAATTTAAAAAAAAAGCAAAAAAACCCCAAAACCTCAACACTTTAACGTAAGCAAAGAATTAAAATAATAGATACACTACATATATTTCTATGATTAACGGGCTGTCCAACTAATTTTTTCAGTAGGTATAAATTAAGGTCCCTAATAGCATAAGCATTTATAACTGTTCATAGTTTGCAGTACCTCAAATCATAGTCTTGTCCTAATAATTACTCATTTTTCAGTGTTGAAGACATTTAATAACACTTTTGTCAAATTAGAAACGTAATGTAAAAGGAGGCTTATTATCTGCATGCCAGCACTTGTTTCCCCAAAATGCATGCTTGTGTACTTTACCAAGGCAGTACACTAGAAGACCTAATGGGAAAGGGAAAGAGATGGAACAAAAAAATTACATGTAATTGGACAGTGTGTCTAGGAGTGAAACCCAGGTCTCCTGCTGTTTTTTTGTAGCTCTTTTGCCAGCTTCCTGTTGGATATAAGATTGCCCATTTGTAGAACAGGGTTATCATTGCTGAAACACTAGTAATGAAAAGGACTGTTTGTAGAATTGGCATGTATTCAACACGAGCAGTTCCACTGATAGCAGCATGACACCACAAGTGATGAGCTGAATATAAGATCACTTCAAGGACTTAATATATAGATTTTTGTCAGCACTCTTTTAAATATATTTTATGTTTTAAATCTGAAGTGCTATTGACAAGAGTCAGTGAAAAAATGAACTATTTGTATATCTTCACAGAAAAGTGACACAGCGAATAAAACTAAGGCTAGATAATTTAATACACAGTGTCTTAAACAAAGCAACAAAAGCTTTACACTGGGAAGTATCATGAAATAACGAACATAGGAAAAAATGCCAATTTTCCAGCTCTCTTCATTTGCTTCTGTCAAAGATGGAGAGAATACAACAAGTTTAAAGAAAACTTTTAATTTGGCTATAAAATTATTTTACTGTTTTTATTATAATATCACCTAAAACACCAATGAAACAACAGGCTAGGCTGTACCCAAAGTGCTTGCAGTCCAAGCAATGTTTTGCCAGTATTAACTGCAAAGGTTTCCATGCTTTATTTTGAAGATGACTTGATAGGATTTAAATATCATAATCTCAATAAGGCAAAACCATACTGGAGCAGGAAAAGCAGAAAGTCAAGCCTCTTGGCCTCCTTCCATTGCTTGAGAAGACATCTGGAGAAAAAGAGATGACAGAAGAAGTGGCAAAAAAAAAAAAAATTAGACTTCTTATAACCTATCTAAGGTTTAATGATCAGGGGTATTAACTTAGGTATGGATTTCTATATGTAATTTTGAAATTGGTTTCTATAATTAACTAATGATTTTTCAGAGCTTATATATTCTCTGAGGAAAGCAGAAACTCCACAAGTGTTGTAGTTGCAAGAAGCTGCACAACAGCAGCCTCCAGGAGTTAAATGCAAGGGCAAAGGCAAGACTTGAACTGTCCTTCTTCTGACAAAGCACTGACTGACAGTGCTTGAGCTCAAATGGAATTATTTATAGCTGCTGGCAATAAGATCTAGGTAACTTTTCTCTAAGGGGTGGATTTTTAGGTTGTAGTTTAGTTATGGATTCAAAGGTACCTGTGATGGCTATATGCAGAGACCGCTCAACTTGAGTAGTTTTCATGCTCAGGCAGAGCACTACAGGAATAAAACTTTATTATTTTGGGGTTAGCTTATGTCCAAATGCTCTTTCTTTGCATCATTTTGTGCAGAGACCCTTACTGGACTCAAGCTGGTCCTTTGCAGAGCCAGCATCTACAGCCAGTTGATACTGACTGTACTTAATATCAGTTGATCTTTCACTTTGGCCTGACACCACGCACACTCCCCAAGGCTTCATCTATGCTAGCAAGATAAATGAGGAAGGGCGCAGACATATTTATAGTCCCATGATCGCCTTTGCTATGCAACCACTGTCATGCTTCTTGATGTATCCAAGCCAATGAAGACTTTCCCACACAATGCTTATTACAATGTAGTGTTTTTTATGGATGAGTAAACAGTTCTAACAGGCATTTTGGAGTTCATCACCCCCTGTTTGGGATGAGGAATGTTCTATGGAGGCCAGCATTTGGCCTCCATTCCAAAGAAAATCCCTGGATATTTTATTTCCCAGTATAGATGTTACATGAATGGCTATACCCTCTACTCTTCAGAGCTCCTCTGCTTGGAAGGGCATAACACTCAGATACAGTGCTGTCCAAGAGTGCAGAGTCCATCATTGTGCTTGACACAAGCCCTTCTAGAATGGGGAGCACTGAGAGTTGAGATGCAGAAATGGGTCAGTTCCTGGAGAGCTGTTTAAATCTGGAAGGAAAAACATGAAGGCAGAGTTAGAAAGATCCCCAGGATTTCAGGTAATTTCACAGATATTTTCACATCACACTGCAGTGGGTCCCATAGTATTTATTGATCTGACATAACAAAGGCAGGTGTGACAGGACCTTGTTAAGTTAAACCGAATATGATGGACTTAAGATCTGGAAGATTCGTCCTCCCTGGTCTTGTTTGCTGCTGTTCCCACTGGCAGATGCAACCAGTAGAGAGACTGACTGTGAACTCCCAAAATGAAAAAAGGCACTATAGAATGCACACACTGCCAAGCACACACAGTGATTCAGACAGAGTAGATGCCTTTATCAGCACTCACACAGGAGTATTAACAACAGCAGCACAGGTGCCTGATCCTGCTCCTCCTCACCAGCTCACCAGGACTGAACTTTCCAAATTGGCCTTCAGACACTCCACTCTCTTGATTTAAATACACACAGACCCTCAGCCAGATCTTAAGTCCCTCTACAGTCTTGCCTGTTTATCCCAGCTCCAGCCTTGGACTTTTCCAGTTTCTGGTGTCCAAATCACTGGCTAATCCAGTTTGAAGTTTTACCAGACTTTTCAAATCACACACATACTGCTCTATGCATATCAAGAAATGAGGGCAAAGTTGAGAAAATGGAAATAGGATTTAAGGAGACAATGGGACTGATTGCTGTGGTCAGGCAAGTGCACTGACTGGCATCTTGTCTACACATGCTGGTCACTTTTGTCTCCCTTCCTCTCCTTTTTCCCACACTTGTTTTTCCCCAGCCCACCTTGATGCTTCCCTTAGGCTAAGATTTGCACAATCTCACAAACTCCTCAAATATCCATAGTAAGTTTTGTCTTTCCGTTGTGATCCCTGAAGATTTGGTTTCTCTTCTTCTTAACAGCTACAAAGTTCAGGTTGACCCTTTCCAAGGTTACCCATGCACAGTCCAAGGTTACACATGCACCAGGTATCTTCACAGCTAAGCACTTCCCTGTGGTGGAACAGGGTCCCAAGACATGAGGTTCTGTTTTACCTGGTAGCTAACACTGACATGCATACTTATCATAGAGGAGAAAAGGTTGACATTTTGGAGATGAGTTTACTGTGACAAAGACAAAATTCATTAAGAAGCTGCTTAATAGCTTTTATGTATTACATTTTAAGCCATGGTGTATTATTGAGAAGAAATAGACATTATATTATGCACAGTTCATTAGAGATTATTGCTGTCTGAACTAATCTAGGATGGACAGTCCTAGACAATGCTGTGCCAGGTAGAGAAGTTATTATTTTTTTCTGACACATAGTGCTAAACAGAGCCATTAATTAAAGTAAGACAGGGCATGTGTGGAACCATTTGCATATTCTTCTTAAAAGTGAAATAGGTCTACACTGAATTTCCAATATCTGGCAAACCAGAAAACTGTCAATATTAACAGCACCATCAAGTCACCATGGAAGGAATTACAGAGATAAAGGTGATGGACACAGCACCATTATCACTTGCTGGGAAGCTTTACTCCTGAGCAGAAAAAAAAGAGATGGTTTGCCCATAGCAGGAACTCATGTGACAATGAATCTATAACAGCAGTATCAGTCTGAAACAGAAGAGTAATAACTCATTCTCTTGTTGAGACATAGTTGATGTTGCTTTTGTTAGACACAGAAGACAATACTGTAAAAATACCTAAAGGATGTCAAGAGAGATTGAACATTTTTTGACCTTTCATCAGCTTCATTTTACTAGATCAGGGAACATTTTACCATAGGAGCTTCCTCCTCTTTTCCTCTTAGTCATAAAAAGCTTCCTGGAACTACATGAAAACATGAATAATCATACTGCAAAAGACATAATACTGCCAATATTTTTTAATCACTTTACTTTTGTTAATATAATATCAGACATACTAATTAAAACATTCCACAAAGAAGCTATAAAACAACCCAATGCATTTACAGCTTGCTTTATTGCAGTATATATTGCAGGTCAACCAGTTAATAAACAATGAAAGATCAGTTGTGGCTGTTGGGAGCTATGTTCAGGCTTGGATAAAGTTCTGGGGCAATGACACTTTTCTAGGAATTTATTAGGCAACAATCTATATGAGAGCAAGTTGAGCAGCTTAACTGAAATCAGCTGCATTGTATCAATAGCAGCCACTGGAGAACAGAAGCCAGGGATTATAACCAATCTCCAGCACAGGTGTGCCTCTAACTGCTGGGCCTGGGAGTGCAACTATCAGATGATGTTACAGGAAAGCAGTTTGTCAGTAAGTAGTGCTTTTAAAAACAGTCTTTCTGGGCAGTCATCTGGTCAGAATGGGGTGCAGTGATGTTTTTGTGTTTGGGCCTTGTATTATAGGCTTGGCTGAAGATGTGGCAGGAGGTTATGAGGCAGTTGATAGTGTAAACCTATTCCTTGATACTATGTTTAGCTAGAGAAGTGCTACTGTCCCCTAAGCAAGGGGGGAACAGTAGTATATCCTCTAGGAATGTGTAGAAAATTTATCAGGTAAATGAATCAATTTACTAACCAGAGGTGAAGAGCATTGGCCTTCACAATTGAATGTGTTATGATGGTGGCTTGTAAATTCCAAGTTGTGCCTTTTTAACAAATAAGATGCAATATATTCTTACTAAATGTGATCTCAGTTCCCTTATGTGACTTCAACTCACTGGGGAATGGTAAATGTGGTGGGGAGTAAGCTCAAGGCTCTAAAGTGATTTTAAAATAAAGCATTTTGGGGGGCTTTTTCAGCTCCAAAAGCTGAGTGGAAGGAATCTCACTGATGCTGCTGATTCCCATGGTGTGTCACAAACCTCAATGCCTATGCAGTGCGTGGGCAAAGCTCCCAACAGAGTTGGCACCAGGCACACCAGAATCCCATGCAGGGCAGTGGTCTGAAAAAGCCTAGCCCTTGTTTGCCTCTGGGCTCCTGAGATGACTTATGTGTCTGTTCAGTGAATAAACAATTGTTGGAAGCTGAACTGGAAGAACTTTGCGTTTTCTCAGGTGGCAAGCTAGGGAGGCATTTTTTTTTCAGGTCATTTCACACTGAAACTTTCTATTTTGGCATTTTCTTAGAGCTTTAGGTTTGCTTAATAAAGATGGATGCAGGAAAGAGAGCAGTGGTTAACTTGCTCACTTCTCCTTTACCAGCCAAATAAGCATTTTTCTCTAGTCTTCTTCCTAAAGTAGGCTAACCAGAGGCCAAATTATTCTTAAAATAGCTATATATTTAGAGATTGACCCTTTCTATAAGTTATGAGAGGTTGAGAGAGTAAATTCCTTGGAAAAAGAAGTAGAGGAGTAGGAAAACATGCTTTCATTTAGAAGGTTATCCAAGTAATCAATTACTCAATCACTCTGTCCTTCACTTTGCTACATCCAAGTGCAGTATTTTTATGCCTTCCTCACCAGGCTGATAAAGGTTTGCAGCAAATCTTAAACAGATAGCTTGCACTTGTATCAATCTGTTATATAAAAAAGTTATTACAAAATTAAATGTCTTTCAAATTGTTGAGTTGCAATATTAGAGGTCTTCAGTTTTTCTTCCCTCTCCTTGCACAAGCACTTTGTAGAGTGATTGAAATTGCTTACAATTATACATCTTATTTTGACTACCAGGAAGTAATCTGTTCACTTTCTCCACTTGCCTAGTTCTGCTACAGTGTTTCTGGTCACCAGTTTTTCTCTTCCACTATGTTGAAGCAGAGTAGCTACAGTAAAGGAAGAAGAAAGGTGGAAGAAGTATTCTGCATACTTGAAATGAGGTGACATCTGGCTCCATTCAAGAGGAGACAGAATGAACAATGCATGTTTAAAGACAAATATTTTAAGAACAATTATGAACAGGTGTTATTCTTGCAGCAAGCCAGACTACTGGGTCGGGATATCATCTCTGGGCTGATACTAATCAGGAGTAGTGTCAGTATCTGGCACTGCAGATCACAGAATCATTTTAGTTGGAAAAGACTTTTAAGATCCTAAAGTCCAACCATTAACCCTACTCTACCAAGTCCATCATGGAGCCATATCCCCAAGCATCACATCTATATGGCTTTTAGACACATCTGGGGATGGTGACTCTACCACCTCCCTGGGTAGCCTGTTCCGATGCCTGACAACCTTTTCAGTGAAAAAAAAAATTCCTAATGTCCAGTTTAAACCTCCCTTGGTACATCTTGAGGCCATTCCCTCTTGTTCTATCACTAGTTACTTGTGAGAAGAGACCAGCACCTATCTTTCTGCAATGTTATTTCATGTAATTGTAGAGAGCAATAAGGTGTCCCCTCAGCCTACTTTTCTTCAGACTGGATAGCCCCAGTTCCCTCAGCTGCTTCTCATAGGACTTGTTCTCCAGGCCCTTCTCTAGCTTAGTTCTCTTCTCTGGACCTGTTCCACATAACTGTAACTTTCAGAAAGGTCTAGAGGAACTGGGTCTGAAGTTACTTGCTGTGACAAAAACTGTATGCAGTGTCTCAGGTAGGAGCTGATAGTGAGGCCAGGGGCCACATGGCAAAGGGAAGACTGAAAGCTAAGGAGTATGACTCTAATCTGAAATACATTTGTGAAATGAGTGCTTTCTCATCCAATATTTCACCACTTGTTGATATTTCGTAAAGTGATTGAAGCTCAAAGGGATTTCTGGAAGTCATCTGGTCTAGCCCTGCCCTGCTGAAGCAGGGGCCACCTACAGCAAGACCATATCCAAATGGCTTTTGAACATCTCCAGGGATGGAGACTCCACAACCTTTCTGGGTGACCCATACCAGTGTTTAGTCACTATCACAGTGGAAAAAGTGTTTCCTGATGTTTAGATGGAGTTTCCAGTGTTTCAGTTTGTGCCTATTTCTTCTTGTCCTGTCCCTGGGCACTGCTGAAAAGAGTCTGGCTCTATTTCATCTGCTCTGACTTTGATAGCAAAAATTAAGCAAAATGCCCCAGAAAGTAAATTTTCTGACACATAAGACTATCAAGGAGCTCGATGAAACTTGTCAAAAAAGCCCAGGACAAGACACTTCTTCCACAAGGTGTGGAATCCCGAGGGAAGGCTTTACTATGTTACTTCAGTACCCTTCACTTGTACTAGCATTAAGGGATAGCGGTTATAATCTCTTCAAAATACCACCTTTAAGAAATACAATATTACTGTCTGGGCTCTTGGAGACACAACCTCTGCTAATGAGCTTCTAATTTTCTCTCATACTCAAAGTAGAAAGCCCAGTAAACAATCTAAACATACCCAATGCTGCCTGTCCACAGTAATCACTGTATGACAAAGGTGGTTTGTTTTTTGTTTTTTTTTAAAGGTTTTTGCCATCTCTCACTATGAGTTTATTCATTTATTTGCATTCTGAACATTCACCTTGAGGTTTGAAACACTTCTTGCTTTGCAAGAGGCATCCAGGGACTGAGTCCTGCTTGGCTTCTGCTGTGACATTCAGCCTCAATTCTGCCCAATCCTTACTCTGAGTAGTTTGGACCTGGTGTCTCTCATCATTGGCTTATACTTGGTGTTTGTTTCAGATGAAATCTGCTTTCTATCAAATTCATGACACATCATTATCCATGGTAAAATCCCAAGGTGTAACCATTCCTCTTTCCATATATTTAATCTATTATAGAAAGGTTTGGTTTGGAAAATACCTTTAAAGGTCATCTAGTCCAACTACCCTGCAGTGAGCAGCTTTAATTAGATCATGTTCCTCAGATACTTGTCCAACCTGACCTTGAATGATTCCAAGGTGAGCCACACCCTGGAATTGCTCTCTGAGCAATCTGTTCCAGTGTTTCACCACACTCATTGTAAACCTTTTCTTGCTTGTATCTAGTTTAAATCTACTTTTCATTTTAAAACCATTACTGAAACTGCATAAACTGAACACACAGAAATCCATGGGGCCTAATGGGTTACACCCACAAGTGCTGAGGGAGCTGACTAATGTTGCTTCACCCCTTTCCATCATTTTTGAAAGATCCTGGAGAAAAGGTGAGGTGCATGAGGACTGGAGGAAAGCCAATGTCACTCTAATCTTCTAAAAAGGCAAGAAGGAAGACCCTGGTAATTACAGACCAGTCAGCCTTACCTCCATCCCTGGAAAGGTAATGGAGCATCTCATTCTAGAGATCATATCTCAGCACATGGAATAAAAGAAGGATATCAACAGTAGCCAACGTTGATTCACTAAAGGGAAGTCATGTCTGACTAATGTGATAGCCTTCTATGATCATGTGACTGAATGGGTAGATGAAGGGAGAGCAGTGGATGTTATCTACCTTGACTTCAGCAAGGCTTTTGACACTGTCTCCCATAACATCCTTGTGGGAAAGCTCAGGGAGTGTGGGTTAGAAGAGCAAACAGTGAGATGGGTTGAGAACTAACTGAACAACAGAGCTCAAAGGGTTGTGATCAGTGGCATAGAGCCCAGATGGTGACCTCTAAGTAGTGGCGTTCCCCAGGGGTCAGTTCTGGGTCCAGTCTTATTCAACATTTTCATCAATGACCTCGACGAAGGGATGGAGTAAGTTTGCTGTTGATACTAAACTGGGAGGAGTGGCTGATAAACCACAAGGCTGTGCTGCCATCCAGTGAGATCTGGACAGACAGGAGAGCTGGGCAAAGGCAAACCTAATCAAGTTCAGCAAGGATAAGTGTAGAGTCACCTGGGGAGGAACAACACCATATACTGGTACAGGTTAGGAGTAGACCCACTGGAAAGCAGCCCCATGGAGATGGACCTTGGCGTCCTGGTGGACAATAAGTTACCCATGGAACAGCTGTGTGCCCTTGTGGCCCCAAAAGCCAGTGGTATCCTGGAGTCTATAAAGAAGAGTGTGGCCAGCAGGTCCAGGGAGGTTCTCCTCCCCCTCTACTCTGCACTAGTGAGACCATATCTGGAGTACTGTGTTCAGTTCTGGTCTCCCCAGTTCAAGAGGGACTGGGAAACACTAGAGAGAGTACAATGGAGAGCTACAAAGATGATTAAGGGACTGGAACAACTCTCTTATGAGGAAAGGCTGAGACCTCTGGGGCTGTTTAGCCTGGAAAAGAGAAGACTGAGAAGGGATCTTATTAGTGTTTAAAAATATCTGAAGGGTGGGTGTCAAGCAGAAGGGGACAGTCTCTTTTCAGTGGTGTCCTGTGATAGGATGAGAGGTAATGGTAGCAAGGTGAAACACAGGAAGTTCCACCTCAACATGAGGAAAAACTTCTTCACTGTGAAAGTGACAGATCACCGTCCTCAGTGCTGCCCAGAGTGGTTGTGTAGTCTCCTTCTCTGGCGACTTTCAAGACCTGCCTGGATTTGCTCCTGTGTGGTATGCTCTTTCTGTTCCTGCATTGGCAGGGGTGCTGGACTTGATGATCTCCAGAGGTCCCTTCCAACCCCTACCATTCTATGATATAGACATAGACACACAAGCCCATTGTCTATGACTAGGGATCTGTACACTTTTTCTATGACTCTACTCCTTATCCTGTCACATCAGGCCCTGCTAAAAAGATTGCCCTGCTAAAAAGATTGTCCCCATCTTTCTTGTAGGCCCACTTTAAGTACTGGAAGGCCACAAACAAGTCTCCCCAGAGCCTTCTCTTCTCCTGGATGAACAGCTCCAACTCTCTCAACCTTGTAATCCTTCCTTTGAGAAAACACTATTGCAGTGATTAAGGGGTTATACAATGCTTATAAATCTTCCACTTCTCAGCATGCACTTGATAAATTGGGCTTGGCCATAGTTGCAGAGGCAGATGACTGCCAAGTGCAAAATGCCCATCCTGAAGACAGCATCTAGTGCATGGAGTTGAAGGTGGCCAGAATCATAACTCATGAAACTGATTCTGGATGCTCCAGCTCTTGGAGCCACCTCCTACAATACTGCTATTTTGTTTAACTGTAAGTAGCAATGTACATTTCTCTAAATCCAGAAAGGCAGCCTACTGGGAACTGGAGGAAACCTATAATGTATCTCTTTCTCTGACAGCCCTGTGAACACCCCAGCCAGGCCGACAATAGACCAACAGACTTGCTTACTGTTGTATGTATGCACAACAAATAAAATATGTTCCAGTTCCTGCAAGAGGACAATCTGGTCTGTATATCCTTCTCCTTTTTCACCCTAGGGAGCATGACACCATACATAGCAAATAGCTTCACTGTTTCTCAATGGCATCAAATTAGAAGGTCACAGAATATTGGGAGTGATGTGAAAGGTTTCTTTTATGAAGCTTTCTCATGAATTACAAGGCCCCTATTATTTAGCAAATAAAAGAAATTAAACCTTATTCCTAGTCTGTGGAGCTCAATAATTTCTTTAAGTGAAAGTGACATTTTTCATGAAGTAGAATAAGAAGATCCTTCCTCTTTCTTTCGTTTTGCATTAATATAGGTGAGAGGCCAGATTCTCTACAAAATGTCAGGTCAGTGAAACATTTTTTGTACCTAGTGACTGTCCTTCTCCAAGTCTTTGCGTATTGTCCCCAACACGAGGATTTGTGCATAATGAAAACTTTTTAAAGGGAATTCTCTGTTCCTTTCCCTTGTGTCCTCTGCTAAGCCTCAGTATCATTCCTCACAATATGGGCTATAAAGTTGAGACTATCCCATGTTCCCTTCATTGTGGAAACGAATATTCTGGGTTTTTCTGTCAGTTAGACCTAGTCAGAGTGGTATCAATGGATATTGCAACAGTTGACTTCCTAGCTTTGCTTGCATAGTTTCCTGCATGAGGCACCTCTACCGCCTCCTTCAAGCACTTAAATTCTCACTAATGAAAAAAGTGCATTGCAACTGAACAAGAAAAAGTCTTCCTTTCTGGCCTATTTGGATATCTGAACTAGATTCCAGTGGCTGGGATGGTTATTCATGCATATCTCCATTTTTCGGGGTGGGTGGTGGGGTAGGAAACCAAGTGTATGATTCATGTCAGGACAAAGAGTGATATTAAGGATGCATATCCAGTATGTTCAGTACAGTTGCAGCAAGAATTCCCTCTTCAGTAATGTGCTTGGAAGGAGATTTTTGATTTTGCAATTCAAACATGAGAATCTATTTTTTTGAAACAGTATTTCAGGTTTCTCTATGAAGAGCAAACAGTTGCACCCAGCTCTACAGTTAGTCCCAGTTTCACCCAAAACCAGCAGTATGTCATACATGTTAACTGGCTTCTTGATGAATACTTCTGTTTTTTTCACATGAAGGTGCTTTGCAGCACAATTCCATGTCTTATTTTGATGCCTAATGAAAGCTGTACTAGCATAGAATATCCTTGAAATCTCATGGGAATGTCCAGGAGAAATCTGGTTCATAAGAAGAGCTTTTTAGTGAAGTCGAGAATTCAGTGGTTTGAGGTTGGGTACAGATTTTAGGATCAAAAGACAGACTAAATCATTGTTATTAATACACCACCACTATCTATGAAGACCCAAGCCAACCATCTATCTGTTGGTGTGTGGAGATACTGTGTGTGTTCCAGAAGTGCATATATACAGGTAAAGCCATGATGATTCACTAGTCCAATCTATGCTAAACCACATTTTCTTCCTGTGTAGGGAAATCCATTGTTCCTTCTACTTAGGCAGTTACTTGGGAATTTCAGCTACAAGTATATATTTCTATCACAATCTTTTCTCAGTTTGACAGGTACTAATGATGTATAACAATAACCAAAACTTTACAGATGTGATTAATTTTGATTAGTTTAAGGGGTGGGAGGGGAAATAAGAGGCAGACCTGAGTGATTGAGCATAGTGTTTCCTCTGGTGATCCACCTTTGCTTCCTTAACCCTGTCAGACACTGATGTCATTCCCCAAAGAGGTAATTTCTAACAGAATTGCAGAATTTCTGGATTTGCTTGTCCAAAATTTCCCTTGTACAGATCTTAAACTGTCAGATGGCTGTACCTCATGAGGGATCCTCCTGACAGTTTAATGGACCTCTTCAGCCCTGTATTCTCACCTCTTGAGTCCTGCTGAGCCCTGCAGGTTGCCATTAACAAATCAGAAATGGAAGAGCTGAGTGATACTTGAAAAGCAGAAAATCCTGAAGGCACTGCCTTGGGTGTTATAATAGCTAAGCAATGGTAAATATCTTTAAGAAGCAAAAGGATCATATACACTTACATTCTGCTAAACTCCTTTGATAAACTAAAATGCACTGCACAAATTACACTTAGAGGTGAAAGAAGCATCATTCTTCCAGAAGAGAACCTAAGAAAAATGCACAGTCCCAACCCAAGGGAAATGCTGTGCTTATAGACTTTATTTAGGCTTGCTTATAGACAGTGGTTTGCACCGAAAGCAAAGGAAGAATCAGTGAATGCAGTTCTGGGTTGGCTTGTTGCATTAATATCTGCAGCAGAGACTGATGTCTTGTTGTCACATACTCCCACAAGGAATAATATCCCAGCCAGTGAACTCTCAGAAAGATCCAGGAAGTCTTTTGCACTCTTTTTGTTCAAATACTTTGGCACTTTTTTGTAGTAGCAGTGAATACAATACCCCTAACTTTAATTTCTCCTGTGCTTGGAAGAAGTGAAATGAGCCCAGAATGGCTGTTTCCAGGCTAAAGTTTTTTTTCCCAAGTACTATCACTCTATTGAGATCTGAGATTTTTAACACATCTGTCACCACGTTCAGCTGAATGAATGTTAACTGGATATATTCAAGGCAGTATTACTGATCCATTTCAACAGAATTGATCCAATCTGCAAAGGTGATATAGATAGAATGGTTATATGGTTATAGAATGCTTTCCCTTCAGTCCACATAAGTTGCTGTGTAAATAGTCAGGTAGAAATTTCCTTCATTTCCCTCCCCAGGAATTTAAACCTCATCTTATCATACAATTGCCCATTTCTCCCCACATTTACATTGATTATACGTGATGGTGTTTTCTAATTCAAGTCTGTAGTCTGCCTCTATCCCACACTTCATTTTTGAAAAGGATCTGGGAGCCCTTATTTTGGAGCATCTTCACCATGTCAATCAATGCTGCTTCAGGCTTTGGGCACTGGTCAGATACTGGGGATGCCAAACAGATGATTGGACTTGTTCTCACTTATTTTAGCTCTGTGATTCCTAATGAAGCTAGCTGATCCACAGAATGCTACATGGAAGGTGTGCAAGGTGGACTAATTCTTGGGGAGGAATATAGTTGCCTTAGTACAAAGCTTTCTGTTCTTCCATTAGTGACCCTTAAATAGACTTCCCAAGTCTTTGAAAACTACCTGTCGTATTAAGTTTAATTTATTATTTCAGTAAATTATTATTCTGGATTATTAAAAGAATTTTTTATTCCAGGATATTTTTTCAAGAAGTCAAGTAAGCTCAGCATGAGGGTAGTGCAGTCCCTCATCCATTTTTTAAACAAAATTACCTTGCAACACTGTTTTCTGATCCTTACCTTTTACCATGACAAAGCTTCAGTGAGCCCATGGTTGTGCACAGGTCTGCTGGGATGGATACAGAACAGAGATGGATGGTTCTTCTGTCAAAAAAAGAGTGAAAGCATGGTGATCCACTGTTATTGTATTCCTTTGTAGAAATGACAGTGCTGGGAATAAATTTAGAATATAATATTAGGGCATAATTTAAAAAAAAAATCATCTCATCTTGTTTGTAAGATCATCTTATTAACTTCAGCTGGAGGAAAATTTCCCTCTTTCCCCTCAAAGGAGTTGTTTCAAAACATTTAAATAGCCCCGTAACATTTACAGAGTGTTCTATGCTGCTGGTATGCTTCATACCTGGGTGAGTGGAGACAAGAGAAATACATGGATGATGATCCATTACTGATGAGAAGGGAGGGAAATGAAGCAGAAGGATTAAGGAGGAGCAGAGCAGCACTGGGCTATGAGCAAACTGGGGCTGAACCTTGAGGGAAGTTATTGCAGAATATAGGAGAGGAACATTAAATTATTTGTATGTGCCAGTACTTTGAGAAAGAATGAGAAAGCAGATCAACAAAGCAATGTAAACACAGGGAAGAGCAGATTCTAATTAACTTTTTTTTTTTTTTTTTTTTTTTTTTTTTAGAGCAAAGTATTTCCTAAACATTTGCCAGGAAGCATTACTAGTTGAACTACTGTAGCGGTGACATTATGTTTAGAGACAATAGAGGGCCAGTTATCTTCTCACATACACCCACTTAAATCAGCTGAAATCAGAATTACATGCTATGGTAAAAGCTATGCAAGGAAGGAAAGCAAACCCTAGGTCTGTGCTGCTTAGGAATTATTTCTGCCATGCAAGGATAGAGAGTGTGGCCTCTGTTTTGTACAGACTCAGAGAGCAGAAGGAAGATCTCCTTCATAACCTATGTTCTGTTACACCTGCAGAAAGTATTTTAAACCTTAATTTGATTGCAAACTCTGTTTTATCACAAGTGAGGTTATAGCTTATAGAGTAAGGAATTATTAAAAAGCATTTTATATACATGACTTCACACATTTCCAATATATAGCAAAATCTGGAAATTATAATGTAGGTTCTCTAGCCATTTTCACACAAAATTTAGACTAAAGCCTGAACACTTGCATCTGTTAAAGGCTGACTAAGTATCAGATAATACTGGCAACTTACACAGACTGAGGCAAATCTTTTGTGTTAAAGGTGGATTGCAAAAAGTGAGGTATTAGTACCACAGGTCTGTGTGAATAGCATTTAAGAAGCTGGTTGCAGGCAGTTGACTGTCTGCCATTTGTGAATTGAATTTTGTTGGATTCAGTTTCTTCAAGATGATTTTTTTTTTTTTCTTGCGTCAAAACTCTTCTGCTCTGTGAAATTCTTTGCTACTGAAGTCAACAACGTTAGTAAAAACCAGGAATGAGACTGCCTGAAATCTTCGTGGTACTCCAGATGAAGATTTAATTTCCCTTTTCCACACAGAGAGGCAAACTGCATGGGTTGATAAGACAAAATCCGTTGAAAGTTAGACAAAGCATTCTATTTTTTACCCTTTAAGGCTATTGTCTCCAAGGGATACTTCTGAGTGTTTTGAGAGCTTCCAAGAATGGTAGGAGTCTCTTCTGGATTTTGTTACCCTGGCTCAGAGATTCTACCTAGAGAAAGTGGAAACAAAAATGGTTAAATTATTGAAGGAACTTCTTTACTGTAAGGGTCACAGAGCACTGGAGCGGGCTCCCCAGAGAGGTTGTGGAGTCTCCTTCTCTGGAGATTTTCCAAACCCTCCTGGATGGGTTCCTTTGTGACCTGTGCTGGATTATATGATCCTGCTCTGGCAGGGGGGTTGGACTCGAAGATCTCC
>JANHGN010004391.1:8056-40120 GCA_024605025.1 Megaceryle maxima
CAGGCACTTAAATATGGATATTTGGCTTATACTATGATGGAAATAAGGTTTTGGTTTAAACTTGGATGATAATTGCTTGTAAAATGCAGAAATACTTCCTGCTTAAACTTGGACCTTCTGTGCAGGTTGTCTGACAGCCTTTTCATAGAAACAGAAGGTTTTACTGTGCCTGTGATTCATCTAAAAGTAAATTAAAGTTTTAGAATGAAAAGGTGAACACATTCCTGTGGGCTGAGGAGGCTTGGGTTTAGGACAGTCAAAACAATAGTTCTAGGTTATGTGAACCTGAACAATCCTGAGTTAGGTAACTGTTCTGGTTAATAAGAGCTGTATTCAGATGGCCTAAATTCTACCTAAGTCCAGGTCAACAGACAAGAAGGCCAAAGAGGTTTGCAGTGGAGCTGGACTGGATATTCATTAGGAAGCAGGAGGAGGAAGATGTGGAGGTGGGATTCAAACTGCTAAAATATTGCCTCTGTCTTGTGGGTCGGAGAAGAGAGGGGTCACACTTGCCTCTGGCAATGGGACCCAAAGTTTCCTGCCAGGATGAGCTGTCTACAGCTTTTCCTCTCTGGAGGAAAGGGGGAAGACTTGCTTTGGTTTTTTGGGCTAGTGTCGTACTTAGTGTCTTATATCTTACTTGCTTATCTCACAGTGGAAAGTTTGTTTAAGTTATCTTCGAAGAAAAGGTAAAATAGATTGTGCTTTAATGTGTCAGTAGCTAAAGATTAGTCCTCTTGGATGTAACTCTAGGAAGATCATGCTACTGGGAACTGTATCTGTATCGGTGAGGTTACATGGATAGAAATAATAGTATTACAAAGAGGAAACGTAGATGAGCTCTCTGGCTTTGTGAAGTTTAGCTCAAAAATACTTTTGCTTAAGTAGGAAATAATATAATCAAGGCTCATTTATTCCACAATCTTTTCAGCTATCTGGCTCAGACACTTTTACTTGCTTGTTTGATGTGTAGTATGTATATAATTGTCTCACTTGGAGATAGAAATAAGCAAAATTCAGAATACAGTTGTTGTTTTGCAGGAGAGAGAGGACTGCTCTTTCTGCTTCTTTATGTTTAGATCACTCTTTACATCAGCAGGGTGTGGAGATGGTATCTGGCTCTCACTACACAGAATTCTGCATTGCCATTTGGAGTCTTAATTTGCCCTCCCTCCAAGCATTTTCCTTTTATACATGCAAGAGTTGATAAACATTGCATACTCTTTTTTATATTATTATTATTACCATTTATTTAAAAATAAAGAAGAAAACTCTATTTGGACTATTTTCAAGATACAAGTTTGGAGTGATTCCAAAATCTCTTTTCCACAATCAGGCTTAAGATCCAGAGTATCAGAGTTACCTTTGAAAATGTCACTCCTGCTTTCCAAATTAAAATGGTAATGTAATTAAATTTCTTGAAAACAAATACCTGCTTTGGGCATTTGGACATGTATTATTCTTAAAATGGATGCACTTTAAGTTGTAATAGTTTTTAAAATATTTATTGAGAAACTGTTATCATGGGAAAGGGAAAAAGAACAGAGTGCTCCAGGAGGCTCTTTATGCTTGGTTAACCTTGGGGAGCTTTTTTCTGGGCACCAGTTAGAAGCCCTAAAATGCAAAAAAAAAAAAAAAAAAAAAAAGTAAATCAAGCATGAGGGGGCAGAGCTACTCAGTGGACAAGACTAATTTTTAATGCTTAGGATCTAATCAATGCAAAAAGAATAGCTGATGCTCCCAGGAAAGTGTAGGGGGGTATTATTGGAATAAGACTGTTTCTTTACTCTCTGTCTCCTAAGATAAAAGTTAGTGATGGAAATAGTAATAATCGTGAGCATATATTCTATTTTGTCAATTTGAGTTTTAATTACAAAGCAATAAACTGTTCCTTGCTAGAGGGTAGTGATGCCCTGTCTGCAGTTATGGTAACACTGGTTCTAGTGAGCAAAAAAACAACATTTCCTCTGCTGAAAACCAAAGAGGATTTTAAAGCAGGGCTCATCTTCTCACTTAAACTGATTACCCTTCCAGTATCTCATGTCCATTAGAAAACAGAAAAGAGCAGGGTGGAAAGGATGGAGGATGGAATCAAACACAGCCATGATTCAGGAAAAAGAAGAATGTTTATTTTTAAAGATGCCTGTGTGACACACAAACCTGCATTGAGATCATGCCTCTCGTTAGGAGGACTCCTCTCACCATCATTCCTGTATGTATGTATCTTCATTCCCCTTAATGATTTGTCTCTCTTGGGTAAGCCAGGATACCTAATTATTTACATATACATTTAGGTCAGGCAATGGCTTTCTCATGAAGAACCAGCAAGAAGCACATTGGTGTGTTTTTCTTCAACCTTAATTCCACTGAACACACAAAGTAAAATCTTATACTCCCCAGCAGAATACTAGAAGGGTGTGTAGTTAAATGCTTAATCTTATTAGCAATGTGCTATAGAGAAGCCTGAACCTTCCTTTAAAGCCCTGCCAACTGTTCCATAGAGCTCAGGATTTTTCATAGTAAAATTAAGCACATTTCTACACCCAGTATACTGTCCAGCTGTGTGCTGACAGGAGGGGTCCCTGGGGGAACAGCAGCACCCACTGCTTCCCCCAGCTCCATGTGGGGCACCCACTGCTTCCCCCAGCCCTGTGTGGGGCACCCACTGCTTCCCCCAGCCCTGCGTGGGGCTTGTGGCAAGAGGCTGAGACCTTGACAAAAGGAGGCTCCTTCTTTGACAAAACCTCTGCACCCTTCACTCAGTTTTCATCTGTACCTGAGGCTAAAATAAATACAACTGCTTGAAATGTTCCGGTTCCACCGTGTAAAACGGCAGCATAAACTCCTGCACAGGGAGCTATTGAATCATCACTCTATTGCCAGGAGAAGGCAGCTGAGCACAGATTTCCACTCTGTACCTGAGAAGGAAACAGGGTATTTTTTACTTGCCCTGACCAGCAGCCTGTTGGTACCAGACAGCAAAGCATTAATGCTGTCTGCTTTAGCTGTTTTCAGCAATTTATTGCTTTAAAAGGAGATAGGATGTGCATTTATATAAATACAGGCATGCACTTGTCAGATGTATGGGAAAATAAGTAAAAAACAATGCTTCACAAACCAGCAGTCATCCCAAAATAATAGTCCCTCGGAGTCACTGTGAGTGTCAGAGCAAAGGAAACGCGGCTGCACCAGAACGAACAATGAGGCACATCACAAAAATCCTACTCACCATCTTTTAGCACTGAGCAGAAATCCTCTGTCTCCAAACCTTGCTGCTGAGGCTGGTCTTTATCCAGAGGCTCCTGTGATGCTTTTCAGATTCGGAGGGGCTGGACCACTGCTGCTCTCCAGTGTTACTCTCCACCCCCTGTCTTTTCCTCCTCCTTCTTCCTTCATCCCCACCCCCTCATTCCTCCTGCTTGTAGCTTTTTCGTACCTTACATAGCTTCTAGGCTTCCACATGTAGCTTGATTTAGGAAAGATGCTTATTTCAGCCATCTGCTTGATGCCATGGAAGTGCCTCCGTTGCTAAAGAATAAAAGCCCAGAAGGTAAGCTTGGGAGTCCTGAGCCAGCATTTTGGTTCTTCTCTATATGACTGCTTATTAAATAGGGAGGAACACATCCAAATTAATTTCATTCCTCACATGTTTTTGTTTGTTTGTTTCTGACAGGAAAAAGCAGTCCTAACATTCTTAGGTTAGTGAGATGCTTCACTGTGCAGTATATGCAGATTATTGGACTGTACCACCCGTTGCAGGGCTTGTGTTAATGCTGAAGTTAGCGGGGATTTCATGTGGAAGCAAAGTGGCGTAAGGTGAGAGAGTGAATATTTCTGCTGCCCAAAGCTAGAGTGCCTGGTGTCAGCCTCATACTGCCTTCGACAAACACGATTTAATCAGATTCTCCTTCTGTTTTTAAGTTAATTGAACTCTACCTTCTGCTTCAGTGTGCAGTGAAGTCAACATCTGATGTTACACCACCATTCTTTATTATATAGATCTTAACGGTCTTTTCCAACCGAAACGATTCTGTGATTCTATAGATGAGTTTATCACCACCACCATCACCATCACGACTTTATCAACACCAGAGCTTTCATTTCACAACAGCGTAAAGTTGGCATCCTTGCCCCAAGCCCTTTCCAACCTGATCATATCTCGATTGTCCCTCTCCGTTAACTCTCCTCTGAGCCCTTTACATCAGCCTCTCAAAGCTCCTGCCTTCTCCTTCCTGCTTGGTGAAACACCTCTGTTGGGGGCGTGATAGGAGCCTCTTAAAAGCAAAAGTGGCTTCATGAAGCAGTGGCTTAATCCACTTCAGTAGCTCTCCTGTGAGCTGCACTTTAGAGCTGTGCTCCAGGATAACTCAGTAGTTTGTGTAGAGACTGGCATATCTGTGGGCAGTTTCCCCTTCTGATGTTTACCCTTCTGCCTCTTCTCGTCCTCCTTTTCACAGTGGACCTTGGAGATGAGGGAGGGAAGAAGCTTAAACTTTTTGTGCTAAGCTTCTAGAGCTGAAAAATCAGCCAGTTAAAGGAGGTGGAACAGAGTGCTCCTGCTCTGAGTGCCATCCAGTAAGCCACTTAGGTATCCCCGATGGAAAATTACATCTAGGGAAACACTCTGGGTTCAGTCCAACCTGCCACAAGTAGAAAGCCCTCGTGTGACTTCACTGAAAGATTGGTGGGAAGAAACAAGTTGTGGGTGAATCCTAGTAGCTCTGGTATATAGATTAAGACCAATCATGACAGAAAATACATTAATTAGAGATAGATTTGATGGGGTTTGTTCTGCATGAAATATTTGTATTAATTATACGGGTTGCCCAGAGAGGTGGTGGAAGCTCCATCCTTGGAGGTTTTTAAGACCAGGCTGGATGGGGCTCTGAGCAGCCTGCTCTAGTGGGAGGTGTCCCTGCCCATGGCAGGGGGGTTGGAACTGGCTGAGCTTTAAGGTCCCTTCCAAACCTGACAATGGTATGATTCTATATAGGAGGAAGCTTTTTTTCATGATGGATATATGAAGCCACCAAGTTTTCAGGTTGTACATCCTTGCTTTGCAGTGATGTTGCTTTTGGGAGCTTCCACTTTATGCACTCTGTTTTGGAAAGAGGGAGCCTGTAAAACTTTGAAGTTCTTCTTTGCTCAAAGTACCACCAAGGCTTGTTAGGAATGCTGATAGAGGTGAGAGTCAATCAGAGATCACTTCTGGTGCTGATTCAAGGCTGATGGGTGCCGTTGGTATTGTCTAAGCAAACCTAGGAAAACGAGGGGTTCACATTTTTCTCTTCTTTGAAAATTATTCATGCACAAGATTTCTGAACCAAGTTTCTGAACTCTGAAAGTACAGGCACCAGAAAAGATGTACCTAAATATACCATGTGGGAATAGACAACAGAGAGCACTTCAAATTGCTTTTGAAGCCTACTTCATGTTAACTCAAGCTCAGTAAGACAAGACATCCTCAAGGACTTTGAGAAGAGAATCTGGCCAGGAAGGAGCTCTTAACTCCAGTAGTGTTTCAGTAGTTCCCACACCTGCTGTCTCTAGGACTGTGTCAAAACTGGGAGAGCTCTGGTATAGGTGTCCCTGTTTCTAACAAAGGGCTCCTAAGCTCTTGTGTAGATGTCCCTGTTTCTGACAGAGGGCTCCCAAGCTGTTGTGTAGATGTCCCTGTTTCTGACAGAGGGCTCCTAAGCTCTTGTGTAGATGTCCCTGTTTCTAACAAAGGGCACCCGTTGTTCCTTTGCTGGAGGAGTTAGAGGAGATCACTCTAGACCTCAGATACACAAACCTGTTCATGGAGACTCAGGTAAAGCAGCTCCTGTGATGAGAGAACTCCAGGTTTCCAGATGTTAACTTTAGAATGTCTACATGGACAAACATTTCCATCGTTAGGGCTTTTTATTTCCCTTCAGCAAGGCCAGTGGCCTAAATCCACAGGCTCCCAGTAGCCATAGCTATCCTTAGCTCTCCATGGCCGTGGCCATCCAAAGCCATAGCCTGCGTGGGCCTCAGTCACAACTCATTGCATGTCCTGCTAAATGCACACTGTTGAAAAGCAGCTGAACCATAGTAGCCCCTATGCATTGCAAGAGAGATTTTTGTTTTCTTCCTAAATAGTTCTCAACTTGTGGTTCCCTGAACTATCCTTTTCTGCTGTCGCTTCATTTCAGGCTATTTCACCATGGCTGTTGACCAGCTTGGTTCAAAAGGTTAGTTCTTGGAAAATCTCATCATCCTCTCTGATTAATTCTGATTAATTCAGTCTGTCCAGAATTGTTTTGGGCATCAGTGGACATAAAAGGGAAGGGAAATCAGCAAATAGTGACTGAGGGGCACGTGGACCAGCTGCCATCTGTTTCACAGGAGCACACAGCCCTTGGCATGGGGAGTAAGAAGCGAGCCCTTGAGAGAAGAGGGACTAAAGAACAAACAATCCCTGGTGTGGCAAGAGTAGGATATCCAATGGGACTGAGGAAAGGAGGAGGAAAATCCACATAAGGAGCAGTATGGAAACACAGGGAGGGAGTTTTCAGATAAGGCAAGCCCAGGCCGCCAGAACTTTGGAAGTCTGCATCTCCCCACTTTGGCGTTTGCATTGAGGGATTTAAGCTGCTAGTATGAGCAACTCACAAAAAGTAAACTATACTATTTTAAAATTTTCTGTCATGGAAGGATGTAGCAGGTTTTTTAACCCTGAAACTCAGAACAAAACCACTGGCTGAGATGACTCTGTTTGTTTCCAAGGAATTACTTACAGAATGAATTTGACCCAGGCTATTTCCTGCCAGTGAACGAATGAAGAGTCTGAGATCCCCAGTCCAGTTGAGCTTTCTGCTAACATCAGCTTAAACTTAATTATTCATGGATTCTTATCAGTATCTCTTGGTTTTGCACATCGTAGAGAATTGGTAATGGGATATGGAGCTTTTTCTCTGCAGATTGCTAGCAGAAGACTGCCCTAGGTTGCAGGGAACAATCCTTGCTACTTATCTGACAGCTTCCCAGGGTTTCTATTAAGTTAATTGCTACTCTTTTCTCAGTTACATGGTGAGCTAGAGTCTGCTGCAAAAGTCAGGACTGTGAACTGTTGTTAATAATGTTAATTTCCTTAGCAAAGGAAGTGGAAGGATTTTTATCCACGGCGTATTCCACCTCAGCAACATCTGCCTGCCTTCCCAGGGGGGCACTGCTGTTGTCATATTTGCCACCAAGGGGACGAGGCAGAGGAAGGGTTGCAAGAGCCCCTTTCAGTACTGGTATTAAAGAGCTTGGCTGTCCTTTCCCACCAGCCAGTGATGATGCCTTGGAAGACAGGAAGGGGTGACCACTGCCTCCAGAGTGGGACTGGCCACACGCTCAGTATCTGTTCTGGGGACTATGGCTGTGAACTGCTTGTTGCCTTGAAGGGGAATGAAAGGGGGTTTGAGAAAAAAGGGAAAATGGTGAGGACATTTCTCCAGCTGCTCATATTAAATAATGGCTGCCCTTTAACTTTCTGCTTTAAATGAAAAGCTCTCAGGTAATAAAAGCAAACCTATAAAATCAACAAGGGGAAAATGAGCTGCGTTAAATGCTGTGAAGAACTACTCCAGAATTGTTTCAGGCAAATCATGAACTCCAAAGCTCTAGAGAACAGAGGGAACACCTTGGGAGGGATATGACACCTCAGGGGCCTGACTACAGAGGTGTTTAAATACAAGGCACATTTTCAGAAGTTTTTCCATTCCAGATACTCCCGTGTGTCACAGACATCTGTCCAGATGAGGCAAGAACACCTCCAGTTTGTTGAACCACTACTGTCATTGACAGACTCTCTTGTCTCAAAGACAAAAGAATCATTCAGCGTAAACTCTGGGGGATGGCAAAACAGGTTATTCCACAGACAGCCCAGTGCAACCTATAAGCAAAATTTTCTCAGCTTCTGCTGAAGATGTTGTGATGACTGAAGGGGAGGTTATAGGAAATTTTTAATGACTGTTTCATATGACTTGGTTTCCCTGCTTAAATTTATATTGCTTATAGATCTTTTATCAAAAGATCTAGATAAGAGAGAAGTAACTTGATACATTTAGTGAGGGTGAGCATGATAGCAGAGCAGGCTCAGATCTGCTAGCACAGGGAGGGGACACTGAGCTCTGAGCAGGACAGGGCTGCTGCTCCCACTCCTGCTTTTCACGGTGTGTTTTCATTTCCTATCTCAGTTTAAAAATGTTGTGTGCTGCACAGAGACGCTTGCTTGGTCTGAAGAGAAATGATGATGAGTATAAAGATATCTATAAGATTATGGGTATAAACTTGAGCACAGAAGGTTCCACCCCAACATGAGGAGGAACTTCTTTCCTATGAGGGTGATGGAGCCTGGGACAGGCTGCCCAGAGAGGTTGTGGAGTCTCCTTCTCCGGAGACTTTCAAAACTCACCTGGCTCTGTTCCTGTGTGGGCTGCCCTGGGTGACCCTGCTCTGGCAGGGGTGTTGGACTCGATGATCTTCAGAGGTTCCTTCCAACCCCTACCAGTCTATAAATCTATGATATACTTGTCACTGGATCTTGCAGAGGTGCCCTCATGGGTGATATGGGGGCCATGAACCAAATCACAAATCCCATTATGAGAGAAGAAGCCTCTTGGCTGAGTGTGTAGATGGTGGGACCTTGAGGAAAAAGAGCACTACAGGCAGTTTGCTAACTGCGACAAGTAGCTCCTTGCTGTACATAAAATCCCAGTTGTCTACCAGCCAGTATTTAACTACAGAAAAGGAAAAGAACATTTGGAAGATGGATGATGAATGAAGCTTTTGAAATCAGCAGCAGTACAGTTGGTAACAATGCGCTTAGAAATGCTTACGGTTGATTTACTCAGAGGAACATACATTTTGGAAACAAAATTGGGTGTTGGATTTATGTTGTTAGTGGCAACATCACAGCCAAATAGAATAAAATACACACTTCTAAGTGCAGTTTGCTATCAGACCTAATGTTTGGTGGTGTTTGTTTCTCTTGTTCTCCTGCCTCCTGGGTGGTAGTGGCTGATTCCAGAAGCTTCCTGCCATCACAGCTGGAAGGTGAAACCTCTGACCGTGTTCCTTGAAGTCATTAAACAGTGTTTGTGTAGGAGTATGGTGTTACAAGCAAGGCTCTTACAGTAGTGAAATATGACCATTAATATCTTTTGGCAGTTAGAGTGAATAAAGCAGTAGAAGTGAAAGAACTCTGCTTCTGAGAAAGTGCTCCATTAATGTATCACGAGCATTGACAATGCCAAGGTCATCATTTGGTTTGTAGCTACACTAATTACAAGCCAGTTTTAAAATACAGTATTTTATGGGTCTTTTAGCTGGCAGACTATTTAGAGAGGGGTGATTTGTTGAGCACTATTTTGGACTTTATCCTTTCATGGCTTTGGCTGGTACCATAGCTTTGTAACAAAACACTCTCCCAGCTGTTTCCTTTTTCTCAGAGGGGTTATTAAAGTTTCTAAGCCAGTTGATATGCTTCAGCAGTCCTCAAGCATGTTAAACTGTTAGGTGTTTCTCTTAGGAATGTGCAGTAGCCATTTTGCAACCAGTAGCCCAGTTCCAGTGCAAGCCAGGGTGGTGTGGTGGCTGGGAGGCAGGACCAGCATGTCCGAGGACAGAAGGCTGGGAGCTGAGCTCAGCTGGGGCCATGTGAGTGGTGCTGTGGATGCCGCTCATTGTGGCTGTGTGCTGAGGGGCGTGGAAAGCCTGGGAAACAGGCTTGGGAAAAGACTTTCTGAAATGATTCTTGAGCTTTAATAGAGAGAGAGCAATTTCTCACCCTGCAAACACACTGTTGAACCTGCACATCTGGAAGGAACTAGTGGGCTTTTCATATCTCTGTTTCTAGGCGCCTGGTTTGAAACACCGTAAGGGGGTCTTCACTCTTCTTGATAATCAGACACCTTAAGGTTCTTGGAAGCCCTTTTTATGATGGGTTTTTACTGCAGGAAAAAAAAAAAAACAAAAAAAACCAGCAGGATATTGATGAGTTCACAGAGCTTGAGTGGAAAGTGTATGAAAGAGTATGAAGTGGAGAGTGCTGCTGACTGCATGGTCATAGCTACATAGGCAGTCACACAGCTTGACAGTGTTTCAAAGAGCCTGGTCCATTCAGAGCTAACAGAGTAGTGTCCCAGAATGGACAGAAGGCAGCCATAAGATGAGTTAACTTCTTCCTCAGCTCATTAAATGAGCTAGCCAGTCAAGAATGAAGTGTGGATTCATGTGTAGGCACGTGTTGTCACAGAAATGGTATGAGGATGACAGTGGGATGGAAACCTCAATTTCCTTATTTGTTGCTTTAGCCTGAAGTTTTCTGTACAAGAGATGCTGCTGCATCTCCTCACACTGTGCAGGTCTGTGGTAGATACCCTGCAAATCAGCCCCAGCAGTGTCAGTACTGCTGGTTGGAGCTGGAGGAGGCAGATTTGATCTGCCTTTGGATCTTCCCTGTTACAGTTGTTTTCCCTAATGCCAGCTTGGATCTAACTCAGGTTAGTCTGCTCCAGATTGGGAAGCATTGCCCCAGTAATTAGCAATTACCTACAATAACAAGGTGTTGGAAGAGCCCAGGTTATATGCAGAGCAACGTGAGTCAGGGGGGGAGGTGAACTCTCAACTTCTGTGGTCCTCTTCCCACAAGTGGCCCAGTGCTCCCAAGACACCACAGTCAGGGTTCTGAGCTTGTCTGATAATAATATTATTTTCCCTGTGCCATAAAGATCTTTCTTCAACACCCAACCAGCTATTTGAAGTTGTGAATTTTCTGCCTGATCTACCCAATGTGTGCTGCTGTTTGCCCCTGAAGTATCTGATGTGTTTCTGATGATTAAGGTGCTAGCCTGTCCCATCCCCTCAGTGCTCAAGGGTGTGGGATGAGCGGATCAGCAACACGGGTTTTATTTCAGAGTTCTCATCTTTGGCTGTTCCTAGGACAAAAGCCTTCCGTGGAGATGATAGGCTTGTCAGGCTGTGGCAATCATCAGCACTTACTGTGTGGAGAGGGAGACCAGATTCACTGCTGAAGCAAACAGGCGTAATGACCCTGCATTTTAGCACCCCAGCAACAGATTATTGTCTGTGCTCCAGACCCCCATTCAGAGCTGTGAGTGACACGCTGGTGACAGCCCAGCCGCGTGGTGACGTGGCTGAGGACAGGAGACAGGGGAAGGGGAGCACAGCTGCAGTCTCTCCTCTAGCTGGGACCTCTGTGGGGTGCGGGAGCTGCCAGGGGTTGATGCTGCAGCAAGAGGGCTGCAGAAGGCCACGGAGCAGCTCTGGGGGCTCTTCTGACTTAGAATCATGAAGGTTGGAAATGACCTTCACGATCATCAAGTCCAACTGTCTACTAAATATTATCAGGACCACTAAACCATGTCCTCATGTGCCACATCTGGATGTTTTCTGAGCCCCTCCAGGGATGGTGATTCCACCCCCTCCCTGAGCAGCCTGGTCCAAGGCCTCACCACTCTCTCAGTAAAGAAATTTTTCCTAATACCCAACCTAAACCTCCCCTGGAGGAACCTAAACCCATTTCCTCTTGTCCTATCACTGGAGAAGAGAGCAACACCCACCTCACTCCAGCCTCCCTTCAGGTAGCTGTAGAGACTTCTCCCTGGTTTGTAGGCAGTGCATATACAGTGCACTCCTGCGATAAAAGGAGAGAAGGGAAGTGGTGTCAAAAGGAGCCAGGAAGAATAGCTCTTGTTTAATTCTAGACAGAAAAAATGTTCATGAAAATGTTAGGATTTATTGTTCTTATTAATTCTTTGGGCTTTTTCCTTCTATTGGTCAAATTAGGCATAATCTGTATTAATATAGTAAGTATTGTGCTTATAGAGATGCTGGTTGGTCAGAGAACAGTCCAAGCTACACTCTCAGACACTGCATATTCTCATTTAATATATTTAATAGAACTATGGTTTAATTGGCTTCATAATAAAGAATAAGCAAATATCCAAAGTCAGCTTTCATGGAATGAAGCAATCGGTTGCACATTCTTAAAACATTTTTAGCAGGAAAATTTATAACGATATTATAACTTCTTTTTACCTTTATTTCCAGATCAGCAAGATCTATGATATCTTGTTGTTTGTACCTGCCTACTTGTCCCTGCCTTTGAAAAATTTCTACACCTATTAGCCAGGTTTATCCTAAACTTGAAATAGTGGGAGAGCTTTCAGTAAATATTGTCATTTTTTAAAGGTTTCATAGGTTCCTAGGTGGCAAGTTATTGTCTGTGCACAAGACAAGGACAAGAGGAGATGGCCCCAAGTTGCACCAGGCTAAGTTCAGGTTAGATGTTAGGAAGAATCTCTTTACTGAAAGAGTAGTTAAGCATTGGAATGGACTGCCCAGGGAAGTGGTGGAGTCACCATCTCTGGAGGGGTTCAACAAATGTGCAGATGAGGAGCTTCGGGACATGGTCTTGTGGTCCTGGAGGTATTGGGTAGAAGGTTGGACTTGATGATTTTGGAGGTCTTTTCCAACCTTAATGATTCTATAAGGTATCAGAGACAGGCCATGGAAGTACCTCCACTGGGGAAAAAAGGCTGGAAAAGAAACTCAGTTTTATTAGAAATTCAAAAAGCAGCATTGCAGACACACAAATATCTTAGGTCATAGAATCCTAGAATAGTTTTTGTTGAAAGTGACCTTAAAGCTCATCCAGTTCCAAACCCCCTGCCATGGGCAGGGACACCTCCCACTAGACCAAGTTGCTTAAAGCCCCTTCCAGCCTGGCCTTAGACACTTCCAGGGAGGGGACATCCACAACTTCCCCAAGCAACCTGTTCCAGTGCCTCATCACCTTCATAGTGAAGATCTTCTTCTTAAATTCCAATCTAAATCTACCCTTTTCCAGTTTGAAGCCATTACCCCTTGTCCTATCACTACAGGACCCTGTAAAAAGTCCCACCCCAGCTTTCTCATAGGCCTCCTTCAGATACTGGAAGGCCACGATAAGATCTCCCTGGAGCCTCCTCCAGGCTGAACGACCCCAGCTCTCTCAACCTGTCCTTGTAGATGTGCTCCAGCCTTCTGATCATCTTCGTGGCCTCCTCCAGACCTCTCCAACAGGTCCGTATCCCTTTTGTGGTGGGGGCTCCAGAGTTGGACAGATACCAAAAGCAGTTTATCAACAATAAGTAACCCTACAACTGCTGTAAAACCCACTTCTCACCCACCTCACTACACAGATGGGTAGTTGGGTGAATTAATCTGAACATCTCTGAAATGACTCCAGTATTTTCTGGGTTAGCACAGTCATTTGACCAGAGACTCTCAGTCAGAACGGTCGATATTTCTGTAAAGAAAAATACAGAGTATTGGGCAGCACAGTTAGCTGATTGATTCAGTCTGATCCCGGGGATATGGTGTTACATACACACTAATGCCTTGCTGCACCATCACACTGCGCTGCCTGGTCGTGACACTGAGCCTTTTTTCAACTGGTTTTAATGAGAACAAACCCTGAAACTGGGGGTTTGATTTTGGATTTTTTAAGGAAAGCTTCCTGAAGTCATTAGTCAAAGGAAATTAATTTTAGGAAATGCACTTTGTTAGAAAGGATCCTGCAGGGAGGCAGGCTTGATTTCTTGTTCCAAAGGCTCTCCTGCAGATGCTGCAGTGTGTCAGCAGGGAAGCTTTCCCTCTGAAAAGAGGAGCTTGTATAAAATGCCTTTCTGAGGTGTTAACAGGCAAAGATGCCTTTGTTCAGACCGTTGTAAAATACTCCCTATATTTGGGCTGTTGTTGCAAACAAAGACACTTTCCACTAGATGTCCCTCCACATCAAATATTAAACATGTTCCCACGTTTACAATTTTTTGGTTCTGAATTTCACTTTAAGCTTTGTCAACAAACCTTCTATCCCTTGATTCACATAAGAGAAACTCAAGTCTCCTCCAGTCCTGAAACTGGGCAGCCCAATCCCTCCAACCCAATACCTACATTACAATCCCTTGTCTTTTTTTACTGTCAACCTGTACTCAGAATAGTTATGCTTAAAATCCTCCCTTATCCTATATGGGAGCTATATAATTGGCTGTTAAATGTTCTTTTTATCCACATAGAGCAAACTGAGAGCTGGGAGGCTGTCTCACATGTTGATAAAGAAAAGAGAAAGCAGTGATATTACATAATATTGTCACTTGTCTTCTTGCACCTGCAAAGCTTCAAATATTTACACCCAGCAGGATTTCCTAAGGGAGAAAAAAAAAACCAACCCAGAAGTAAACTTTCCGAGGATGTAAGCTGACATTTCTCTATTCACATTTAAAGAATTGTATTAACCAACCTCAGTTTTGACTTTGGTTAAGGAAATTTTGAGACATCCCTACTGATTATTCTGCCTGGGAGAAACCAAGAGGCCATTTGCAGAGGTCTTCTTGGAGCATGGCAGAGAATACTTCCTTTTATTTGTTCCTCCAGGTCACTGCTCTTTGTGCAAATTACACCTTCCTGAGCTTCTTGTATTTTGCTGATGCTGCCTAGGGTTGAATTGCTGGATGCTTGACACAAGTCTCATCTTCCTGCCGTGAGTTCCACAGAGATAACTCCTTTCCCACACAGCTCTTCCCCACACTAGTTATTCCCCATGGACACCTCACACACCACTAGTGGTCCACAACCACTCCAGAGCTTTCTAAGTGAGCCTGTGGCTAATTCTGCTGGGGTGCAGGTGCTCACAAAAGGAGTTTCACCACCTAGCTAATTAGAGTTAATGTGAAACAGGTCTCTGGTGCTGACTTGATGCTTTGTGCACAAATGGCAGCTCACAGCACCTGCAGGAACCCCAGGACGGGTTAAGAGATGGAAATGGGCCTGAGGAAAAGACTGGGACCAAGGGTAAGGTGTTGCTGAGACTGGGTGTATTTTAGGTTGGGGTAAGGAAGGGGTTGGCATCTAGGTTTAGGAGATGGTGACTGCAGTAAAAGGATGGGATAAGGAGCATTTTGCATCCTGCCTCAGTGCAGTGCCTGCTTGTTGCAGAGCTGGGTGGTGTTGCTGTCCTCTCAGTTGCTGCTGCTAATAATGGTATCTTGGCTAAGCAGGTTTGCCAATGTCTCTACTGAAGCAACAGCAAAAGTCTTCTGTTCTGTGGTGTGATCTGTGGATGTTGAGCCTTAAACTGCTGCAAAATATGAAATAGACTTGGGACAACATGAAGTGATGCGTTGCTTGGGAGGAAAAGGGCCTAGCAGTGGTGTGGGGTACTAACAACTGCTGCTGGTAATAAGGAAACTAAAACTATCACTAGTAAGGTACCTGTAGGGAATATTCATCAGGCAGTGCACAGAGGGGTTAAAAACTCAAAATTAAGCAATCACAACTTTCAAAACCAAAGCGAGACAACCTGTCTTAAAGTGCCCTGTTGTGAGTAGACAAGAACTGGTACATTCCCTGGGAAGGAAATGCTGCAGGTTAACAATGCAGCTGGATATTGCTGGGGGTCCTGGTGAGTGTTCTTTGTTTCACTTCAAGGGGCTGGAATGGGCTTCCCTTGCTGAGAAGGGTGGTGTTGCTAAATGGTATTATGATAACGTAATGAGAAATCAGAGCAGCTAAGTCTTGACAAGGCATCCAGCTCGGGTTAATTAAAATAGAGAAGTCATACCATGGTGCCAAGGGAAATAGTAAAAGCACAGATGGGGAGATTTGATTGCTTGCTGAGGATTAGTGTGGCTGGTGCAGAGGTCTTAAAAGGACAAAGGGACAATCTGGACAACCTCAAGACTGGAACCAGAAGCTGAGAAGAGACGTGAGCATGTAGATTACAGATAAAACAATTTCAAGGGTTGCTGCTGGTGTGAATTTGGGAAGAAAAAGGCAAGCTTTAGAGTTTACTTTTTTTTTTTGTAATTATAGGAGTTGAGTCTGGGGAAAAGAGTGACTGTATACAGTCATGGCTCATGGTAATAAATGTAATTATACTCATACTGTAGTAGAGGTAAACCCAAGCCAGATCTGCTTAACAGAAGGTTATCCTGAACCAAACTATTCCCATCCTTTTCATTGTTACAAGGTAGATGTGGTTCCAAGTGCACCTCAACACTCCAAGGGAGTTTTGGAGGTGCCAGTCACAGCTCTGCTGGGGTCCAGTAGCAAGAACCTGTCTGCAGCAGCCATGTAGCATGGGATGAGGTGTTAGTGACTTTTCTGTGCCATTCACCGCAGCCGTAATCCCCTAATGTCCAGTCCCCACAAAAGATCAGAGTGTGGAAATGTGAGCAGATCAGAGGGAGGTGTCCCCCATACTCTGTTTGGCCTAAGAGCCCAGAGCACACGGAGTTAGATGGCCATGATCCCTCCTTCTCTGCACATTCTGGGCTTAATTCCTGTGTGGATTTGGAGGCATGGTATGTAGGTTTACTGCATTTACTGAGGTCTTCACTGGGACCGTGGGGAGATGCAGGAGGTCTGGGCTGATCAGCTCCTAGGCCAGGATTGTACAGAGGAGCCCTTCTTTCCACTCAGCCGCATCCCCAAAATCCCCCACCCACCAAGAAACATCTCAGGGCTGGCATCATTATTTCCTTGAGAAGAGGAAAGGGATTGTCTGGAGGCAGAAGGAGGAAATTCCAGAGCTGATGAACGGAGACGAATTTCTAGATTAGGAGGGGTCCTTAAAATAAATAATGTGCATGAGTATAGGGACATGTTCCTTCCCCCTCTTCAGCAGACTAAATGCTGCCTAACCTCTGATCAGCTCTCTGTCAGGTTAGAGGTGGTCTAGTGCCTAAACAGACACAGGCTGCTTCTTCCTAAGGCTGCTATATTAACTGAAAACAAAACCAGTAAACTGCTTAATAGTTCAGAGCTGCTTTTGTTGGGCACTTTGCTGGAATTCAATCCTGGTCGTACATAAATTATCAGAGAGTCTGGTCATTTATAGCCTACTAAACCCAGAAAGGACAGTATGAAAGGTGGGTAGGAGGAGCTGACCTTTCTCCAGTTCATTTGCAAAATCAAATACCTTGTTATAATTCCGTATCCCTCCAGACCCCCTGTGAGGCTCCAGGGACTGAGAGTGGGAGTTCACCCCCTGCAAAGCTGTTCTCTGACACGTTGGTGGGGGGAGAGTCCCCGAGCTGGTGTTTATTGATGGCTAATCATGAGACAGAGCTCTTTCTATTTTGGGAACAGGAAGGGTGGGCCTGGGCATCTTGCCAGTAAACAGCTTGGGGGTGTAGTCTTTATGGCCTTTACCTTCCCCTGGTCTGTCCTTCCATGCCATGTCTCTCGCCTCAGGGCTAAGGTCACCGCAGAGCGTCAAGGTGAGACACTTGCAGTGGAACTGAAGGTAGACCATGTGGCAGGCAGCTCCTGTGTCAGCACAAGCAGATGGCAGGAGTTCAGGACCAGCTGGTTTATCTGAAAAGCCTGTACTACTGGTGGTACAGATCTGAGGCCACGGAAGCAGAGGGGCTTCCCCTGAGATTGACTCCTCGGCTTCTCAGGCTGCCAACAGCAGAAACAGCCCAGGATGCACATTTGCTTTTACTAAAAATGTGGCTCAGTGCTGCGCATCAGAAACTGCCTCACAGAGGGTGCTCACAGGAGCTGAACTGCTTCACAAGTAGTGCAGGAGACTTATGGGATAGAGAGCTGGGGATGAAAAGTGGCATTGTACATCTCATTTTTCACCATCGCTTCAATCTCCAGTAGCAGGCAGGAGAGAGAAATGAGGAGAGAAACAGTCTCGGCTCAGAAATTGATGTGGGATAAATTGGCATCATGCTTGGCAGCAACTGAAGACACAAGTGGCAGGGGTTGAGGTGGTGTCCTGGGGGACAGCACACATAATTCCACAGCTGCTGTGCTAGAGCTGTAGCTGGCACCGACCTAACAGTGCTGGTCTGAATACAGCTCGGGCAAGATCCAAAACCAAGAGAAGCCAAGTGTTTGAAAGGGGAAGGAATCGTGGGGCAGTTACTATTTGGGTGACCACCAGAACGTCCAATGGTGGGAACTGCACAGGGGTGCAGTTCAGTGTTCCCCTGAACTGCCTCAGAGAATTGCTGGGGGACTTCAGGGAGAGACTGGTACGGTTCTGACCTCCTTCAATTCACAGCTCATTAAAATGAGTCGCTAACTCACTTAGGTTTTCTTCCTCTTGATGTTGTCTTCCAGCATTTGTGATCTAGAGCAGTTTTGTGCATCTTTATATTCCTCTTAGCTGCTATCCACTGTGTTGAGCTGGCACTGAAATATTTTCTTTGGACCAAGAAACTGCTGCTTCATGGGAGGAAAAAGCAGCTCGGTTAAAAGGACCTAGGAATTCCTGAGAAAAGGCTGAGAATGGGTTATAAACATTGTTTGTTTTCTAGTTGCTCCTGGTAGCTGTAAATATAATGAATTCTGGATAGCTGAGGTATATCTGAGCTGCCTGGTGACACTTTGGAGCTGGCTGCCATGCAAGTAAGTAACAGTGCTTACAAAAGCACAGAGACTGAAAAGGGAGTGTGGTACGTTGGCTCTGGACCAAGACTCAGGAGATGAAATTCTGCTTTCTGGCTGTGCCGCTGCTTTTTTGTGTGATTTGTGTTACACTGCTGAAAATGCACCTTGGATTCATTGGATACCATTGTACCTTTGTTCACAGAGCCTGTGTTGGCTCTAGGTGCTGCTGAGGACAATAGCAAAAGAAAAGAGAGTATCTTCTATCTTCTCTGGTGCTCCTTATGCGCATCCTTTAATGAGCTGGAGTTTGGACTGGGGAAGAAACAAACAAATAACAAACAAATTGAGGCTTAACGAGGCTCTGAGCAACCTGCTCTAGTTGAGGATGCCCCTGCTCTCAGCAGGGGGGTTGGAGCAGATGGCCTCTGGAGGTCCCTTCCAACCCAGACATTTCTATGATTCTATGAAATAAGTACACTAGAAATTAAATTGACTGTGTTTAGTGAAGATCTGATCTTGCTGGCTGCCTTCAGCATGTTCTCTCTGTGCCTTGATGTCTCCGTGTTGTGAGCTGTTTGGTGAGGAGGTCTGGGCCTATCAGGGAGTGATGTGCCCTCTGCCCGTGGAGGTCACCAGGAGAGTGAGACTGGTGTGGGCTTACACAACCCAAACCACTGGTAGGCTTGCCTAAAAGAAATAATATCTCTTTTTCTGTGCAAGTTTGGAGCATTTGCATTCCTGCTCCCTCCCTGGCATTGCTTTCCTGCCCCAAAATCTGAATCTGGTGGTGAGAGGAGCGAGTATTGCAATGGAAATGAGGGGGAGCAGCACGAAGCCGCAGGCCCAGGACGAGGCAGAGCCAAGCCTCGTGTGGAGAAAAACTGATTTTTAAGCACCTGTGCTGGATAAGTAGCAAAGGAGCCGCTGGGAAGGGACGATGGAGCTTGTGAATGGCACCATGTGCGCGACCCACGGCACATCCCCCGCTTGGCTAGCAGGAGATGGTGACTCTAATTCAGCACATGCTGGCGGTTAATCTCCCCGCCATATGGCGGCTGTGCCTGGCACCTGCCTGCTCGGTGTGAGATAAGGTCACCATCGCCCTGGGGGCAGAGGTATTTCAGAGAATCGATGTTGCTTCGGCGTCTGTGCCGCCCGAGAACCACTGCTGTTCAGAGGTACAGCACTGGGAGCTGCGAAGGAGCATCTCAAATTGGGCAGTGGGGCTCCTTCCTCCCCAGCCTGGTCTGTGCCGTGGACAGATTGTGCTCTGTCACTCAGCCTGTCATCAAAAGGCATGAATAGGAAGAGAGAACGTGTGTTTTCTTTCACACTGAGCTCTATTTCCCTTTTCTGCTTCTATTCCACTTCTGGCATATTTCCTTCCATCCTGATTTCTATATTACCTTTGCTCCCTGCTCGTGCCGTGCAGGCGAGCGCTTCCCAGCTGCCAGGGAGCGCTGGTGGGAGCATACAGCTGGGGCTGGGGTCCTCCGGTCTGCTGCCTCGCCATTAAAGCCCCTGCCTGTCTGCCTGTATATGCCAACCTGTCTCTTCTACCCTTTTTTCCTTCTATCTCCCTTCTGGTATTTCATTTTATCTTGCACTTTCCACTCTCCAGCCATCTGTCTCCCTTCTCATCAAATCATCCTTCAAGGAAATACCGTGTCAAACCTCTTCCTGTACTGCCTGCCTTGTTACATGAGAGAAACCCTGTTAAAGCAGGGACATAACCAGGCACCTCCTGCTTTTGCCTGCCTGTAGCTTTCCTTCCTAGGTGATGTTGGACATTTTTGCTGGTGAAATTGGACAGAGACATAATTTTTTTTGTGCCAGCCACAATCAGAAAGATTGACAGCCTGAGATGGATGGCAAGGTGCTCTTGCGAGGTTGGTGGATGTGTGTAGCTTCACCATCTGAGAAACTTTCTCTCAGAAGGAGCTTTCTCCCTGACTTAGAGTCAAAGAACCACAAATTCAGATGTGTACTTCTAGTTCTGCTCCTGACTCTGTGAGATACTGAATATGAGTTTAATCTCTTCTGATAGTTATCCTCAGATAAGGGTGAGATGTTATTGTTCTTTATCTAAAGGCCTTGGATTTCTGCAGGTAACTCCTGTTAGCACTGATGTTGTATAGTGTTTGAAATGCTAGAAAAGTTCCTCCTCACAAATTAAACTGCTTCAGGAAAGAAGGCTGATCTTTTAAAAAAACAACCTTACTTAACAGGCTGTTTCTGCTGTTTCACAAATGCACTGTTATGAAAAGTAGGTAGGCAGGAGAGATCATGAAATCTAAGGAACGGTGTAGGATGGCTTCTCTTGGTGTCCTGTGAACCTGTCCAGGAATGACCACCTAAACTAGCAGTCGTTTGCTATAAACCCCAGGTCCTATCTGCAGCTTGTAACATGAAAACATGGTAGTGAGTGCATCACATAGGTCCTTTCGGCATGAGAGAGGCACTGTGGCAGGGGACAAAAACCTGTCTTGCTTTGCCTTGCCAGACTTGAGTGAGTTCTGCTAGCAGCAGCTTGCAGCAGTCAGGGCCAGGCAGTGACCTGCAGGATTGTAGGTGTGTCTGGGATTTACAGGCTCTCTATTTTTTTTTTTTTTTCCCCTTAGGTTGTGTGACTTCTCTAACCTTTTGTTGCAGTATTTGTCAAACATTCCAAAATTCTGTTCTTCTGACATCCAGCTTAATTCTCAATCTTGAACCTGCAAGGTACAAAATTCACCTTGGCTTTATGATCACCTTGGTATTTGGAATGAAAGTGATTCAGGGATTTTACACTGAGTCCTCCTGATCTCTGTCTCAATATCCTCTCTGTTGTTCGGGTGCCTCATCAAAACATCTTTGATGCTTCACTTTCTAATCCCCGTTTTCTTGTGTTTCAGGTTTCATTTGACCTGTAAAATCACTGTAACCTGAGCTTATTTTTCACACCCAGTTCTTTACTTCCTTAATTGCACTAATTGCTGTGCCTGATTTGTGAACTTTGGACAGTTACAAGAGCAATGCACATCTCTTATCTATAGCAAATAACAAGCCAGGTGCTGAACAGTAGCTCTGGAGCCAAGTGGAGACAGGTGACTGAGGCATGGAGACTGGGACAGTAAGACAAGGATGATCAAGTTGTACCTTTCCCCTGTGGGTCCTGACTCTGAAAAGGCTTGCAAGAAAGGTCTTTCAAGTTTAGAAAGATGTTGTCTTTCAATTGTCTTTGTATTTAAAGGAGAAGAAAAAGAGAAAGCTCAAAACCAAGGAAAGTAATAGAGTTCAGCTGTTCACTGTTTCATGAGCCAGCAGCTCGTTTCCCCAGGGTGGGAATATGGATACAGGCAGGAAATCATTATTGCTGTGTCTCCTCCCTGCCCTGCTCATATTCACAGCTGGGAGAGCTTCACCAGCAGGTGAGATGCCTTCTGCACCTAGATAAGCCTGGAAGCGGGGAAGTTGAAGGAAAAGTTGAAGAAACTGCAATAGCACATGAAGATTCCTGAGATCAAGGCTCTGTTACTAAACGTGGCTGGAAATATCTCCCTGAAACAACATTCCAGTGGAAATGTTGATTTGTTGGACCCACCGTCTCACCCAAAACACATTCAAGGAGCTGTGGTGGTCTCCAAGGTGGCCTTTCTGCACTGAGCTTGCTGGGCTCCTGGCCAGGCAGATCAGTCTCTGGGGCAGACCCAAACCACTGTATCATTTCCTAGCTAGGCCCTGGTGAGTGGTGCTGGAACAGACAGCCACCTCAAAGACTCTGTGCTTGTACTCAGACAGGGACATGATGGTGCCCAGGGAAGCTCAGAGGTGAATGTGAGCGTGCAGTTTAGTCACACCCTTCTCCATGTCTTCCCTCCCAATCTCTTGTCTTCCCTCCCAGTCTCTTGGGATGCACAGGAACAGACTCCCCAGAGAGGTTGTGGAGTCTCCTTCTCTGGAGCCTTTCAAGCCCTGTCTGGGTGGATTTCTGAGGGATCTGCCCTAGTTCTGTCCTGCTCTGGCAGGGGGGTTGGAGTTGTTGATCTTCAGAGGTCCCTTCCAACCCCTAACACTCTATGGTTCTGTGAAGGGCTGGGGAGATCTTGGCATTATTCTGGTTGGCTTCCCTTGTAGGGTGCTTCCCTGTCATGGCAGCAGTGTGCTTCTTGACTTGTTGAACTGGTTGAATCTTTGTGAAGCAGGAAGCTTCCCTATGTGTGTACACAGTTAAGTCCAAACCAGCTACTGTAAGACAATAACATTTCTGACCTTTGCTGTTCAATTTGACAATACCTGTTTATAGTCAGTAACAGACTATGATGTCGTGCAGCCTTTGCTGGATTTACAGTGTTCAGTATGGCTGAGTGCATGCTTCTTTAGATCTCCTAAACTCAATGGATAAGATAACTAAGCTTTCAGTGGGATGTTGATTGAAGCAGAAATGAGTAAAGTAATTAACAGTGTGTGATTCAGTTTGCAAATCAATACAGACTGTATTGACCCAGAAGAGGGGCTGCTAATCCTTTAGGACTGAATCAGCAAGATATGTAAAAAGTGCATCCACTTAACATAAATTTACCAGAGAGCATTTTAAAAAAATCAATCGGTGGAGCATTAAGGCCAGGTTTACAGGAAATTGCGGGAGAATCGTTCAGGTTGGCACCACAAAATATTGAACACGGAGATGCTATGGCAAGAAGCTGCCTAAGCTCATTGTCCTCGGGAGTGGTCTCAAACACAGAATCATTTGGGTTGGAGGGGACCTTAAAGATCATCCAGTTCCACCATCTAGTTCCAGGGACACTTCCCACTAGACCAGGAAAGCTCCAGGTCTTGGAACAGTTCCAGGCAGGGGGACATGTACAATCTCTCTGGGCAACCTGTTCCTCCCGCTAGACCCTTCAGGTACTGAAAGGATGCAATAAGGTCTTCCCAGAGCCTTCTCTTCTCCAGGCTGAACAACCCCAGAGCTGCCAGCCCCTTGCAAATGATCCAAATGTGGAAATACCTCCCAAGCTTAAAAAAAATGAAAAGGGACCACCACCAGATACTCTTCAGAGCAGTCTATTCTGGGTGTGTATCAGTGTGCCAAGACAACATCCTTTTAACATTTCAAATCTAGCAGAACTATACTGACCAGTTACAAACCCTTGTGGAAATCTGAGGGGAGAGGCTTTGGCTGGAGTCACCCAGGTCTGATGGACATGAATCTGTCTTGCAGTTAGTCACTTTTTGTCAAGCTAAAGCCTGCCTGCCTTCCTAAGACTCTTGCAGTAGCACAATTAAAGCTGAACAAGGTCAGGCCATAGGGCTCACTCTGCTATCCGTGGGCTGTAGCAGATGAATAGTTGAGGACAAACAAGGCAGTGAACTTGTGGTGCCTCCTGGGCTCTGTGGTACTCTTTGCATGTGGGCTAAATGACGGTCGTGAGCTACTTTGCATTTGTCATGAGGATGGCAGCTGAGAGTCACCCAGTCAGCTAGTGCACAGTAATTAGCAAACTCAAACCTTTGCTTACCTTTCGTGTTATTTAACTTAAAATATTCACACTTCCCCTGTTGTGGCTCTAGACGTGGATGTTTCAACGGTGGTTTGGTTGAATGTTGCTAGAGTTATAACTTTGCTTTGCACTGGTGATGTCAGCATTTGTTTCCCTCACAGATGTAGCTGGGGCTTCTAGCTCATGATAAGCAGCTCTTGTAACCAAGAGGAAGGAATAGCTCTGCTAGAAGAATATTGTTTTCAGGCAGCAGGGTAAAAATAATTAAACTAAAAAAAAAGGATCTACTTCTTAATTGAACAACTAGAATCATAGAATGGTGGGGTTGGAAGGGGCCTATGGAGATCATCGAGTCCAACCCCCCTGCCAGAGCAGGGTCACCCAGGGCAGCCCACACAGGAACAAATCCAGTTGGGGCTGGAAAGTCTCCAGAGCAGGAGACTCCACAACCTCTCTGGGCAGCTTGTCCCAGGCTCTGTCACTCTCACAGGGAAGAAGTTTTTCCTCATGTTGAGGTGGAACTTCCCGTATTTCACCTTGCAACCATCACCTCTCATCCCATCCCAGGGCACCACTGAACAGAGCCTGGCCCCTTCTACTTGACCCCCACCCTGCAGAGATTTGTAAATGTTAATCTGATCCCCTCTCAGGCTTCTCTTCTCCAGACTGAACAACCTAGGGCTCTCAGCCTTTCCTCAGCAGAGATGTTCCACATATATGTAAAGATATATATATAAAAACTATATATAAACAACAAGCCCTTGAGCTATATTTGCAGAGCTACAGTAACATCACTGTGAAATACTTGCCTGCATTTTCCACTCCTATAAATGACAGTAGATCATTGTATATTATATTTGCCTTTATTTCTCCATCAGCCAGAAGTGTGCAGCTGAGATGACAATGAACTCTTCTGTTTGGTCACATTTAATCCTAACCAGCTGCTGGAAAATACAGTTCTGATTTTATATGGACATGAGACAATCTGCCCATTAATAGGTCATCCTTAGAATGCCATGAGCTGGGAGGCAGCAAACACTTCCACCAATAACAGAACCCTGAATTTATAGGTGCAGGTGATTCACACACACTTGACTTTTCATTGCTTCCCTTCTGTTTTGCAAAAATAGTATAATTAAGAGTTTGGGTGCTAATGTCTACTTATATATATTTTTATATACTACAGGTATTAACTGTGTTGTCATTCATTGATAGATTCAGGGCATGATGCTGAAGCCCAATGTATCATTGCATCAATATTGTTCACGCAGTTCTGAGTGGATACAGGATTGAGTGAGCAAAAAAAAAAAATCACCTTCTGTTTTGCCTACCCGGGCACCATAGCAACTGAAATGCTGTACTTAAAATTATCATTGGTTTTTCCTCCTATCCCTTTCTTCCATATGGTGCACCCTGTCAGACTGTAATGTACAGTCCCACTGATGCCAACTGTCAGTGTAAGGAAATGAAATGTGCACAAGATTTGATGAGTGATGCTGAGTCTCATAAGGTGGCTGCTTTGTTACCTGGCCTGTCCTGAGACAGCCTGTCCATGGCACAGCAGGACTTTCTGCAAGTGAGGCTGTCCCACAGATGGAAGCACGCTGCACTGCTGTGTACTGGTTGTGCTGGGGAAATAATCACTACAATAATGCCCTGTTAAGTAAAGAGCCACGTTCCCTCTGCTCTTTTAGCGTCGGTAGTAGAATCCGTGTTACTTGAGAGGAGAAGGAAGATCGTATTTGAAATAGCAGTTGAGGATTTGGCCATGCTGGTGAATGCGGGAGGTCCTGGTAGACTTGTCAGGACTGACAAAAAAATGGTCTGAACTTAAACCAGTTTTCTTTGTAGGCACCTACATAACTATTATAACTTCAAAACAGCCAAGCAGGCAGCAGGTTTCACTTGACTACAGATTTTGACTATTTTTTAGACCTTTGCCTTTAGCACGCTCTTTTTCAACTACTGAGAGCAATCCTTGGATATTTACCCTTACTTAAAAACCTCCAGGATACCTCTGCACCGCCAGCGAGAAGAGAACTAGAGCTGGGAGTTGACAGAGCTGCGTATCCTGCAGATCTCCTCTCTTTGCTCCTCACACCCTGTGTAAACAGCAGGGTGACGTTGCAGCGACGAGCTGCTTTGTGCAGTGTGTGCAGGGGGAAGCAACCCCCCGAGGCATAGACTGTGAATAAAATAGTGCTGCTGTGCCCACTTGGCACCACACAAGGTGATAAACATCTGCATCAGTACGATCTTTTCGATTAAAACTAAAGCTTTATTACCCAGTGTTGAGCCTTCTAAAAAACCCCAGATTTTCTTCTGAAGCCTGGAAGAACTTGAAGAAATCCTAAACCCAGCAAGATTAGGTTTTTGCATCAGTTTCTTTTTCCTTTCCTTTTCTGTGTTCCTTCTCTGCAGTCCAGATCCTTCACAATTCTCTCGTTGCACCCCCAGCTCTGATAGTAAAAGCAGTGCAGTGCAGCAGCTGGCCAGCAAGCCAGGAGTTGGTCTCCAAACAGACACTGGAAATGCCAGCTCTGCTGTACAGTGCTGGCTACTCTGGAGTCTGTGTCCCTCATCCCAGCCAGCCAGACCATGGGGCTGCAGCAGATGAGAATTCAGTCTTTAGATATTAAAAATTGCAAGGCTTATCATCTATAAATAACATCATTTGATTCACTGAAGCAAGAACATTTGTCATCTTTGAATAATTTCATTCGCTAGAGCCACTGTGATACAATTTTAGGAGAGGATCCAGAGCCATTTTTATTGATCAGTTCGATTGTGTTGTTGCCTAATTGGTATAAAGCATCACCAATCACATTTATGACTCTTACATCAGTACACGTGGATTGTTGTTCTGTATCATCGCGTATTTGTTTAATCAAGCTAATATTTCATCTGCCTTGTTGGAGTGATAATGTGATGAGAACAAACTCAAGATAGTGAAAATGATCAACCCCTTCATTTCTGATCAAAGAGCTAGCTGAGGGATTTAGGCTTTTTTAAAGCCATACAAAGCTTCATTCTCTTTTTTAAATGTTCCATTTTGCAGGAAGAAAAGCAGATCTCCACTTTAGGCAAAAACATCTTTTGGTACCACAGAATTCACTTATACCTTTCAACTTTGTGTCCTGGAGGAGCGCTGGTAGAATTGGCTACAGAAAACTCTCTGCTTCCCTGGGATTTTTGCATCCTATGCTTGATTTGCCTTTCTAAGGACTCGGTGCAGAAGATCTTGCTTTCTCCAAATCAGACGATCGTCCCAAAACGCTAAGGACATGGACTTCTCTGGCTGTGCTCCAGTAAAGAGAGCAAATGCAACTGCCTACCTCCGCAGGGAGACAGAGTTCAACACCTCTGCAAATTTGGATGACTCTTCTTTGCACTTTTTTCTGAAGGAATGGGCTCTCAGCCCACCAAGCACAAACATGAAGATGTTTTTAATCCCTCCTGTTATCTGCCTCGTGGCGGCCGTCCTCATCATTCCTACCATCTTGTTTGTGATCTTCTCTAGGTTTAGCATCCGTCAGGAAACAAGGTACATGCTGCTGGGAAACGCTCTGCTTTCTGATCTGATCTACCTGCTGTTCTACACCCTGTCAGCTGCTCTCAATGCAGCACACGTACAGCTCCCGAAGGAAGCGTGCGTCCTCCACCTATTTTTGCTGGCAGTTGCTTGCTGTGGAGGATTGTTCACAGCTGCTGCCATGGTCTTGGACACCTACGTAGCTATTTTGTTTCCTTTGTGCTACGTTGCTCTTTTGCCTCCTTCACGAACTAAAAAAATGATTGTATTGCTTTGGATGTGTTCTGGGGCTTTGCCTGGCATTTTCTTCTTGGTGCTATGGAGCACGCACAACTTCATGCCCTGTGTCCTGGAAACGTGCTCGGTTCCAGTAATACTAATGTTAACTCTGAATGGGACTGATGCCATCAAACTTTGTTTCTGGGTTTCTACCATGGTTGTCTTTCTCTGCCTGTCTCTAATATTTTGTTGCTATGCTATTTTATACTTTAAAACCAAACAATTAGGTATATGGGAGAGCATCTGCTCCAGAGCCAGTGTAACATTCTTGATGCACAACACTGTGTTTTTTTTTCACTTATTTCCACTGTTGGCCCTTTTTGTAGAATCGCTTTTGCGTATTAATGTGGTCATCAGACTGCAGACAGGAATCTGGGTCTCCCTGACAGTCTGCAATGTCCTGATGATTCTGCCTAAAGTCTTGTTCCCTTTTCTGTACGGGCTGCGATACAGAGAGATCTCAGCATCTCTCAAGTCTATTGTCAGAAGGAAGCAGCTTCGCCTGGTGTCACCAGCTCCGTCACCATCCTGAGCCGGCGCAGAGCAGAGCCACAGCAAAGGAGTTGTCCTTACCCTGTTAGCATACAGGCCTGCTGGAAATCACTCAGCTTCTGCAGAAGAAGTGATCAGAAGAAGTGATCGACCCATGTCAGAGAAGACATGGGTTGATCACTCTGCCCCCCTGGTGGCAGAAGGACTCAGATCTTTCATCACACCGCAGCTGAGAATCCAGCGAATGCTACACTGGACTATGTTCTAAGCTTTGTTCCAGTGTGGGAAGGTTTGGAGCAGTTACTAAATCCAAGATCATTTTCACCCACCCGTGGCAGATGCCTTTCTGGAAAATAGAAAATTAAAAATAGATGGTGCAAAGCAAAGGGGGTAACCACAGGTCTCTTGACAGTGTCGCCTGCAGCTGTGAGGATCCTTAACCAAAGGTGCTGTGAACAGAGCAGCTATTTCTTTCAGTCCCAGTGTATTCCTCCAAGGTTGGTAGCCAGTGTCCCGTTCTGGAGGTGCCTCTGGGAGGTGCTGCACGCAAGGAAAGGCTGGGCTTCCTCCTGTGCACTGTCCTACCGTGTCCTCTGCCTCACACCTTCTGTGATGATTGGCAAAACACGGGAGTTTTATAAAATCCCTGTCTGGTGGGAAGTCACCTTTGATCAGCATCTCCTGGGGAGCCCGGCGTGTGACACTGTCAGAGAGCGACAGAGGTGGATGGTGAGCCGGGAGCAGCAGTGCCTCCCTGCAGGTGCAGTCCCACTGTGCCCATACTGGGTGAGCTTGGGGCAGCCCAGATGCCCTGCTGGGTCCATACTGATGCTACCAGAGCAAGACTGAGCCCAGCAGCTGGGACAGCAGGGTGGGAGCAGCGAGGTGCAAGGCTGGACACAGGTCCACCCATAGCAGGGCTCAGACACGACCCAGGGTGAGGGATTCAATGTGAATGCTGTTTCTGAGTCCCTGCTGAGGCATCTCCCAGTTCTGGCTCACAAGGGTCTTCTCTAGCAGCCTGATCCCAGGTTAGAGCTGCACCATGTTAGAGCTGGTGTTGGGTACCTGCCACCAGACCCCTAGGAAGGTCAGGAGCAGAGTCTGTAGAGCCTGTTGATGTACTCAGGGGCAAGAAAGTGATATCTTGCCCTTTAGGTTTTCCTGATCAGCCACCTACTTATAGAAGATGAGTGAAATGTATCTCTGATCTTTAAAGAAACCCAAAATTCATTAGACAAAAACACCCATGTGGGAAATTTAAATTGTAGTGCTGCTCCTTGGACTTGAGAGAAGCTCTTTTCTATTTCTAAAGATAATATTCTTAGAATTTGTTAGTTTTGATACAAAAATACACTGGACTTTAAAAAATGCATTAGGAAATGGCCCTTGATTTTACTCTGAACAATATTTTCTTGGTGTGCAGACTCTCTCCACCTTCTGTTTGCTCAAAACAGTACACAAAGTGCTGAATGTGGCTTTTGGGTATTTCACATTCATCTGAAGAATTCCACCGAGTGTGAGCCAGGAGGAGATCGGTGTCTGCTTGCATGAGATGTTTTTTTGGCAATGAAGGTTGTTTGAGAGGTTCCTGCTGATCTCTTTTCTCTCATTCCCAAAGTGCTTGTTACTCTCCTTACATTGCAGTGTCTGCTCTCTCTAGTTTGCTGATACAACTGCTTCTGAGGTTGCAGGTTAAAAATATCCCTCCAAAGAGAAATGGTGGCGTTTTCATTTTAACCGAGCGATCTGTTTTATAAGATGTTCTGCAAACAGCTTTGTCAGCACAGTTGAGGGGGGTAACAAATTCCAGCTGAGAGGTGGGAACGAGCCGGGACATCTCTTGTGTAAGAGCAAAGTGAATAAAATTTAATATTGTGGATTTTGCCTTAACCATGGTTCTCTGCTTCCCCTATTTTGACCCAAAGGAGCATTAAATTTCTGAGTTACTGCTTTGTCTTACAGAAAACAAAACAAAACAACCAACATCTCTTCTCAATCCTCTTCAATAAAAAAAAAATTAGGACTTAGAAGTTGCTTTTTACTTCTGCTTTTATTTTCCTCCGAGATGACTGTACAATACCAGTAGGAAAGATGGGGAAACTCTCTGCCTACTAGATCATATGCTTTCCCCCACATCCCAAAATATGATCAAAAGTGGAAGAGGTATCTGGAATTCCCCCAGCTGCTCCTATCCTGGGCCAACTCTTTATGCCAATGCCCATTGGCAAAGATGCTGATAACTTACATGTTGATTTGTTCGTGTTCTTTCAGGCTTTATCACCTGAAGTTCACCTGTATTGTAAAGTTTCATGCTAAGTAGCAAAGATAACTGTGCAAATAGTATAAAGATCATTCTGTACACAGCCATAGGTGACCTTGATTAGCTGCAGGTTAATAGCCCTTGATCTTCCTGCTACCCTCTGTCAATTGTGAAGTTAAACTCCAGGACAGACTCGGGTAGGATTATATTGCTAATTTGGGAACTCTTTCTTCCATTCACACCCCCTGGATATATATCAAGACAACTAGAAGTTTGGTGACCTAAAGAAGGACACTTAAAGATGGAGGAAGCGAATGGGTGATCGTGGGAAGTTTATTTATGTATGAAACCTGTTGACAGTCATAGGAGGACCGTGCAAATACATCACTGCTTTGGGGAAATGACCTTCTAAGAAAGGTGAATAAAAGAATCTTATTCCCACCCTTGAAATAGACCCTTAAAATGGGTGTTTGCCTAGAAAAGTTTTTAGCTGAACTGAAATTAGTTATTGACAGAGTTCTGCAAAGGTCGTTGGCACTGCGAGCTGGTGATGTGTTATTAATCCACTTTAAGGTGGTTTAATGTTAGATTGGTACATTTTTCTGAAGTGTCTGCTTGTAGACAATGTTTTCCCACAGAATATTACTGTGCTGTTTGGTTCAAATGCAGGATGTTACAGCACGTGTGGAAGGAACCCCCCATGCACCTGAATCATTTGCCTTTGGGGATTTCCCCAGTCTATCTGAATAGGTTCAAAGGAGTCACCAGGGCACTGTCACAAGCACTAGGTTCCTATAATTCTTTTCATAGATGTCTTGAGTTTTGTCTTAAAGATTGTTAGGCTTCTTTGCTTGCTAGAACCTCATGGAAATGGAAATGGAAGCTCTGGAAATTGAAACTGAGACTGTTTACCAGCTATCCACCTCTGGCAGGTCACCTAAGTGAACTTCTTGGATGTCACTGTGCCTGCCCAGCATTTTAATTTCAAGTGAGAGAGAAGTTGCCTTTAACATGTGATTTGGCAGCTGAGGTCAGTAATCCTTTAATAAATTGCAATAGCATGAATCACTAAAGGTATTCTAACTTATAACCTAAATATATATTCCTGGTCAGTTTTTTCCCCTCTTTTCTTGTGCCGATATTGTCGCTTTGCTTGCCAGTGCTCTCTTCCCTCCCTCCCTCCCTCCCTCCCTCAGTTGGGTTTACAGTGCAGTTGACCGCTGTCTGTAACCTGCGGGCTGGAGGGAGTCAGACCTGCATTCCAGGGGCTGGCTCTGTGCCACACAGCACTGGAGAAATCATTACATCTGCACTTAGGCTTGTGCCTCACACCAGATCGGTTTCAGTGTCATCAGATAAGGAGAGTCTCCGGGCAGGTAAACAAGCACCCAGCTTTGGAAATCCTGGAACTAAATCCAGGAACTACTTTGGGATTCCTTTGGAACTAAAGCTTTGGGCTTTAGTTCACGGAATGACAGAGTGTTAGGGGTTGGAAGGGACCTCCAGAGATCATCGAGTCCAACCCCCTTTCCAGAGCAGGACAGAACTAGGGCAGATCCCTCAGAAATGCACCCAGACAGGGCTTGAAAGGC
>JANHGN010004392.1:10982-42881 GCA_024605025.1 Megaceryle maxima
TCCTTTCACTCCAGGCCTTTGTAAACAGGCCCTCTCCAGTCTTTATAGAAGCTCCCTTCAGGTACTGGAAGGTGGCTATTTGGTCTCCCTGGAGCCTTTTCTTCTCCAAGCTGAACAATCCCAGCTCCCTCATCCTGTCCTCATAGGAGAGATGTTCCAGCCCCATGATCATCTTCATGGCCCTCCTCTGGACCCGCTTCATCAGGTCCATGTCCTTCCTGGGTGTTACAGGCAGGGCATTGCCATCCAGAAGCATGTGGTCTATCTGCCAGCAGTACTGTCTGCCTTTACTGGCTTTTCATATTCACTCCGGGGTCCAGCAGTGCTTATCTGCACTGGAAAATTAATTTGGGATAAGATAAAGAGCAGCTGAAAGTACAGTAGGTCTTCCAGAATAACCACGCAGATTAAAGCAAGGAGTAGCAAGGCTGAGATTTGTTCCATCACTTTTTGGTGCTGAGAGCCAGTACTGAGAGGCTACATCCCAGAGGGTCTCTGAGCTCTCCCATCACCAGGTCACGCTCCAGGAGTACTTCTCCTCCCTCTCGATTAAAGAAGGGCATTTAATGTCTGTAATATGGTGACAATAGTCATTTAATTATGTATTTTGGGGGAACCCAGTCATGACTTGATGTGTTGTCTGAAGAGAAGCTATAAGCAGCGGACAGTGAGTTGCTGCACACTTTCTGCCATGTAGGAATTGCCCAGGGACTCTTGCTGTAGCTAAGAACAGTAATAATACTCCTCTGAATCCAAACATCATCCTGAGGTTTCATTAAAGGCTTCTGTAAGTCTTTGACTCTTTTCCAAAAGGGAAACCCTTTTAAATTACTAAGTTGCAAGAGTTACAGTCACACCTTTAATGATTATTTGGCATTCATTGCTGCTACCTTTAATACAGATGTTTTCCAAAATATCTAAGATTCAGTCAAAAGCATATCTTGTTCTCCCCAGTCACACTTTCTTTTCTTTAACTAAATCCAATTTTCTAGTTTGTTTTCTTGCCCGTTAGTTTTGAACTCTTTGATTAATATCTGCTTTAAACTAAGTATTTATAATTCAGTGTCACCTGTAAGCTGAGAGCTGTGAGGAATGAACATTCACTACTTATGGCCTCCTTGCCAATTAGCACTCTGTTATTCAGAGATGATGGTACAGTAAATGTGAGGGAAGCACTGTTACAACTCCCGTGAAATGATTTTTCTGTTCAGATTCTGTCATTTACATGGCATAGGCTGGTGAGTTTGTGCCTATAAAGCTAATATTATTTTATTCAATTTATGATCTCCATATATGCCTGATTATGTGTCTGGAGAATTCTGGTTGAGCAGACTTCATGTGTTCCACTATTGAATACACCTGGATTTCTTTTGATCATTTTTTATGTTGCTGAGTTTCAACTTTTATATAGCAGAACTGCTCATAATCAGACTCTTATTCTGCTCCTTACTACGCAAATAAAGAGAGAAATGCAGTGCTGGCCTTGAGGACTTGCAGGCTGGAACAGTGCAGAGGAACCTCCACACAGCAATTTTGAAGGAGGGACCCTCAAATGTAAATGCAGGTGCAATTAAACCAGGGATCAGATGTAGCCTGGTGGTCTGGCTCCACCAACTCCTTAAGGATGGATAAAACTCTGTAGATTTGTAAGTATCTCCATTAATTAACTTCTCAGTGAAGGAAAATGAATTTTTTCTTTTTTCCTTTACAGGGAATGTTTTCTTAGTGCTGCTTTCTGATCAGGAGGAAGCTGTTGGGGGACACACAGTACAATCATTGCAGAGGTCTCTGTACTCATCTGCCACTGCACTAGGAGACCTTCATTCCCAGGACCCAGCTGGATGAGTCTGGGTTGCCAGGATTTTAGGCTGTGAGGTTTATTGCTCCAAGGAGCATTGTGTACCATTGACAAAGCAATGTGGGATGGGAGCATTCAATGTGAGTGAGGACCAATATGAGTCAAGACTATATATATTTTCCTAATTAGAAAAAGTCCTGTTTCCTTCCTTTGCAGATAGTTTTCCAGCAGACTGTATGTCTCTGTCTGTAGATAGGAAAGCAGCAGTGAAGTGAAAATGCCAGAAGACTGATTTAATAACTGTTAAACTGCAGGGAGAGCACAAAGAGCCAGAACAGGAAAACCTACCATCAGACTTCCCAACTGACTTCCCAGACTTGGAAGATGCAGAGATGCAGAGGGACACCTGATCTTTCAGACACGTGCACAACTGAATTTTCAAACTTCTTGAGATGCCACCTCCTTTCTATTCTCTTCTTTCCATTTTGCTTTAGAAATCTGCCACAGCCCCAGCTGTAACAGTATGTAGCATGCTGCTGGTGGAGGCAAGGGTGTTCAGATCTTCAGGCAAGGCATCCCAGAGTCCCCTATAGGACAGTCCACAAATTCACTGAGCAGATGGTGTTAGTAGTACCAAACTGCAGCTTATTGCTGAAGTAGCCTCTGCTGGGAAGGAGCTGAATCAAGAGCCTCCAGCACCTTCAGACTGGGCAGGAGTCCTCTTCAGGGTAGGTTTTGTGTAGACCTCTGTCTGCCAGTCTGGCTTGGTTAGCCTGGGCCACCAGCAATCCAGCACTGAGGGCAGGGACTGGCTTTCCATCCAGACCACAGCCAGGACTTCAGCAGTAGCGTCCGGGTAGCCCCATGGACGTGTCAGGACTCAAAGCTAAAAGGGAAGGTTTCATTGCACTTTAAATTCATTGCACAGTGCCTGATGCAATTGGAGGTAGATATGTACAACTGCTGCCTGGTATAATGTTTTTGCTAGAGTGGTTTTTCAAGCCACAGTGTGATATTGTATCTCTCATGGCTCTTTGTGATAACCATGACCTCTGGAAGACCCAAAGTACCAATGTTTTTTGAATTTTTCCTTAACTTAATGAACTTGTTAGCCTGTAAACAGTGCAAGTGGGAAGTCCTCAGCCTTCCATGAGTGCTAGTTGTAGATGGGCAAACAAAAGCATTGAATGAAATGGCCCACTTAATTATTTTCTAATGCTGTTGCAAATAAAACACCTTTATTGTTTCCAGGGCAGATACTTTCCACTTCTGATGAACTGATGATGTCAAATTGATCTACATTTTCTCTCTCCTGTTCATCCTCTTCACAGGCCAGATGATGTGATGCTGAAGCGCACCCATGATGAGACTGTCCTCTTGCACTGCTTCCTCTGGCCTCTGGTTACGTTCCTGGTTGGAGTCCTCATCGTGGTCCTGACTGTCTGTGCCAAGAGCTTAGCTGTCAGGGCAGAGGCAATAAAAAAGAAGAAGCATTTGTAAATGGCAAATCTGTTGATGGAAAAGAAAAACTGCAAGAAGGTCTCAAGTGGGGCAACTTGACACACCTCCAGGTCTGCAGGGCACCCAGCTGCACCTCCTTCCACTGTCTCATCTGCTGGTGGAGTTGCTCTTGCCTCAGGATTATTCTTGGGAGAATGCCCCATGAGATGTCAGCTAATTGCTTCTTCTGCTATGACAATAAATACTTATAATGCACCAAAACCAATCCAAACATCTACACTGCACCAAATATGCTGTGTGCTGTTAGTCCCAAACAGCAGCTACCCAGATCCTAGTGGTATTAAGACAGTTTATAAAACCCCTGATGTGATGGCTCGTTTCATCTCCAAAAAGTGATCTTTACTATTGTTTAATATAAAAAATTTTAAATACTTTATGACAGACTATTTCCAAAATAATAAAGTTTGGTTGTTTTGGGGTTTTTTTTAACCTTTGTTTTGGTTTTGTTGTGTTTGTTTGGGTTTTTTTCAGGAAAAAAAAGCTTTAAGATTAAAATATCACTGTGCTGATTTGTTGGTTATTGTTTGTTTGTTTGTTTTTTTCTGTGTAGAACTTCTTAAAATTCAAAATTTGAGTTCTGTCTAGATTAAATCCTTCATTATCACCTGTTCATTATGAGGGAATGTAGAAATCTCTCAGAAATACTTCTCCAGAAAAAGAAATAATTATTGGAAAAAGTGATTAAATACTAAATCTGATCTTATTATCTTGCCTCCCTACAGTTTTTCTTGCCCCCTCTCTGATATCCTCTTTGCCAAAATGTTCTCAGGCTGTAAGGAGCAGGGATCTGAAGTGTTTTTACATTAATATGTTTTACCAGCGGTCTTCCAAAATAGTGCAATGCTTGAGGACTTGCTGAGGGGAGAGTGTCAGCTGTGGTGTGACACATTACCAGGTTCCAGGTGTGGCCAGAGAAGGACATCAACTCTTTGTAGGGCTGTGGGCAGAAAATGCAAGGCAAGCTGGACATGGCATCATGTTGGGTCACCTCCCTCTGCTTACCCCAGCTCCTTGTTGTGTATGATGTGAGTATGGGCCTTAGTCTGCTTGATCAGTGCAGAGATTTCTGTATTTCTGGAAATTTCCCCAATCACATCCATTGCATGCTGTAGTCAGGGTCTGAGACCAGAATAGCTTCATGTCAGCTATCCCTGACCCAGCAGGGCTGAGCACCCCTGGGACCAGCTATGGGTCTTTGCAGGACTGACACACAGCCGAGAAGAAAAGCCACATGGCTCAGTCAGGAAAGTGAGTCTTTCAGCATGTGATTACTGGTGAAGCATTTTAATCTATGTTAATGATTCTGCAATTCTGTTCATTGTACTAATCTCTGACAGTATTATGCTTAAATACTTTGTGTTTCATTGTGCTTTTAACACATAGGAGAGGTATTTCCCAAGGATGAGAAGAGTGCTAGATTTGAAAGCCTGAAAGCTTTGTTGGCACAAGGCACAGTGACAAACCCTTTTCTATTGCCCAGTCTCCATCTCAGATTAATCATTTTGTGTGATTAACAACTGATTTCCATAAAGCTTCTTATTTTGTAAAATTGTACATGTTGTGGACAGTGTGGCATGCAGAAAATGAGGGTAGCAAGGTGGCTAGACATCATTTCCCACTCCCCTGCTTACTTGCTATATGACTTTTGGAGAGTCCTCTGCTCCCAGTCCAAACTGGAATAGCTGTTTCCTTGGAGGAATTTAGGAAATCTGTTTGTGGAGGCATGAACTTGATGCTTCTTGGCTAACTACTCTGTATGAAAGATCCAATTGGTGTTGGCTGCACACGTTCAAGCATCTCCAGTTCTGTGGATGAAAAATGCTACTTGCATGAAAATTTCCTATTCTCTGTGTTAAAACATCACCCCTTTGGAGGTGCTGTATAGGAACTCTTTGTCTCTGCCTGATGAAAAGGATAACACTGGATAATACTGGATGAAGAGAGGTTGTGAGCTCTCAGCCTGTCAGATGAAAGCCTGCTGACTTCTTGAAGTGCTGTCCTGCAAAGGGCACGGTGCTTCCTTTCACTCGTGTCTCATTGCCATGGCCTCACTCCTCTGCGATTCTCGGCAACCCTTGGAAGCATTGCACACTTGCAGCTGGTTCTATAGGGTTGGTTACTATAATTTTATATATTACTTTTTTACACTGCAAATCACAGAAAGCTGCCACTGTGAGATGGTTTGGTTATCTGGGTGAAGTGCTGGCAAGGTCCCCTCCTCTATTTGCTCTTGGTGGTGGTAACTTCTTATAGGTAAGGGGGATAACTCTGATTTTCTGTCTCTATACTTCCTTTGTTTTCCCAAAGGAGAAGGAACTACACGGGTGACACAGATTCATCATGGATTTTTAAGCCTGTCACTCGGGGCTTGCAAATCCAGATTAACAAAATCCTCTCTAGCTTTGCTTCAGAAGCTTTTGTGACTGAATTTTGCAGCTGATTCTCCAAGCAAAAGGCAAGAAGTGAATTGAGGTGATGCATCACACTTGATCAGCAATCATATCTCTAAATCTGTTAGAAATCCCATTTGCAAAGGCCTCTGGAAGTAAATTATGGGTACAAGGATAATATTAAGAAATTTTGCAGAGATATTAACATCCCAAATTAAACATAAACTGGTGTGTAAAGACAGGTGGCAAGTGTCTCCCCAGCTTGGCAGTATGGGATGCTGAGAGGAAAAAAAAAAAAATCCTAAAATTCACTTTTCTGTCCCAGCCTGCACCTCACTGATTTAGAAATGTCTTTCTAATCCCCATACTTGATTGTGAAAGCTGGGGATTTCCTTCTAGCAGATTATTCACTGATTTCCCCCTTGGCTTTGTGGCTTTCCAGTTTTTGCAGCATATTCGCTGAAGCATATTTGCAGACAGAGCAGCTGCTTTTTCCAGACCCATCTGTAGAGTCGACTTTTGCATTTTATTCAGTATTTATATGCTACTGCTTTGAGGAATTTTGTTTCGTCATGTTGTCTGCTGCTCCACTTCAGTAAGACCTGCCTTCCCCTTCATGTAGTGCAATTAAATCATTTTGTATTACAGTATCTTCCCCTGTCAGCTGCTTAGGCTCATTTTAAAAGTTGAAGTAATAGGAGCATCTTTCCTGCTTTGTGTGTTTCTGTGTTGCCAGTAAAAGATGAGATTTCACAATGCATTAGAAAATTGAGCTAGTAAATGAAGAGCTTAATTCAACACTCAGAGCAGGTGAGGGGTGTCATGGGGGTATCCAGGGACATCTTTAAAGGTCATTATCCGTCATTTCTGGTGTAAACTTTGCCTTTTGACAGGGGTCCAGCACAGTCTGCTGGGTCTGAAGGGGTATCATCACCTGAGTTCTTCATTAAGCACCCCAAGATGCAAGCTGGGAAGCACAGTGAAGAGGTAACACAGGTCTCAGTTTCCAGACTTGTGCTTCCGGGTGTATTTTGAGGGATTTGTCCTAGATTAGAACAAAGACAACTTTTAAGCATGAGGGTGCAGAGCTCTCCATGCTCAGCTGGTCACTGCCCACCCCAACTCTGGTGCTGCTGCCTACAGACTTTCCCCAGTTGCTCTTTGTCTCCAGCAGCATTCTGCTTCCAAGCCAGGGCTGTGGTGTCATCCCCACAGGAGCAGGGATGTCTACAGAAGGCCATTGGGCATCTCAGCTCATTTCACACACTGCATGAAAGGATCTGTCAGGCGTGTGTTATGCCATTGTAGTCCAGCTGGGAAATGTGAAAGGGAGAACATCAGTTAAGGTGTAAAACCCTTTCTTAGATAAGGTGTAGGGAATTTAACCTTGAGGAAGTGTTTAATGCAGGCTGTTAGGGGTTTAGTTCCTTCTTGAAAAATTACAGCTGTTTGTAAGTAGGCAGTCAACACATGTGAGGGGCTGGTACCATGCAGGGATGGTGTGGATTGCCTGTGGACAGAAGGAACACGTTGTGCCAACATCTTTGCTCAGTACTGCAAATGTGAGAGCTGCTTGATGAGTTTGTGTTTCTGGAAACTTTAGCCTACATGGCCAAAAGTATTTTAAAACCAAGAATAAACATATGGAAAGGGAGAAACCTAGAACAATGTTTAATAAGAAAAGAAAAAAAACTCAGGCCATAGGTTATATTTAGTTAATCAGATGAAAGGGAGCACAGCAGAATTCCTAATTATGAAACCTATTGTATCATGTGACTATTTTCTTGCAGTCCCTGACAGAAATCCTATAGCCTGAGTTATCAAAAAATCAGGTTATTTCTGTGTGTGATTTCTTTGAGAATCAAAAGCTGCCTTTTTTTTTTTTCTTTTTTTTTTTTTTTCCTTCCCTCAGCATGGAGCAGCTGCTATTCTTCCATTAACTTTCAATCAGAAACCAACCCCTTCCCTTTCTGGCATCTTAAGGGGCTGCTACACTGATCTGTCAAACTAACAATCTTTGCTGTGGAAAGCATGAGTGGGAAAACCTCCAAGGGAATATGTGTGCAATTAATCATACTGCCTTGTCAGGTCACAGACCCACTGAATGAATCAACCCCAGAGTTTGATATTTGAGAGGCTGTGCAATTCTCTCTCTGGTTTGATAATGCTAGCACAGATGCCGTCATTTGCACTGTGTTTAATTCACAGCTCTTTGGTGGTCTCATGGTTTTAAGTCTCGTAATACAATAAATTGCTTTGCATGTGTTGGATGCATGGCTGGAGATGCAATAAGATGAAAAAGAATAGGCTGTTAAATTATATGACTGTGATTTAGATATAAAATTGTAATATAAAATACATTGGCATAGCTGTAAAACTACGTATGCACCTACAATTCACAATTTGCAAACAGCACATACAGCAATCAACCTGACATAACTCCCTCAGAAATGCAGTAAAAGCTACTTAAATCACCTTTGATAATGCATTAAAAACAAATAAACAAACAAACACAAAACAAAAAACAACCAACCAAACACAACAACAAACCTATCTACCAGTCATTTCATTTAATGGAGCTACTGCAATGGCAAACATTGCTTTATGTAATGTAACTTTTTAATAACTTTTCAACTAACATAAAGTTTATCTCTTTATATGTTTGGATGCCAACTGCCATTCACTAAAAAGCAGTTGGAAAAAAATCAACTATTAAGCTCTTTCCTATTACTACTTGTTCAGTAACTGAAAGTTTCTGGACAAAATATTTCCACCATTTGAACCCCATACAGCAGGGTCAAATCAAAAAGAGATGCTACCAGCTAACATTTAGTTTCAAAAGCCCCAAAGAGACAACTTTTAGGCCATTTCCATTCCCTCATTCCGTGATTAAGACAAATCCAGAGTTCAGATAAGGAGCAATTTGTGATCATACTTACTGGAGCATGTGCCAATATTGAAGGCTGTGACTTTTCAAGATGTGTACGTGGCTGCATTTCAGTTCAGTCTATTTCAATGAAAGAATTCCATTTCAATGCAAGAAACACAGGCCCCAATATTAAAAGTGTGAGGGGCTGCAGCCTGAATTTTGCAGGTCAGCTGCTTTGAACAGAGGCACTTGGCAGGAGAGCAACTCTTCCCTGGCCCCTTTCCCCCCTTGCAGCACTACAGTTCCAGTGGCCACCTCCTCTCTGGGACCATGCCTGCTGATGTCAGAGAGAGTATCATCTCTGGGGTGCAGTAAGTAGAATTTGCTGGGGGCCTGGATATTGGGAACTCTGCCAGGGTCTGGGGCTGTGTCAGGAGAGCACAACATGAGCTGTCATGGAGAGCACTCCTACCTAAGGGCAAACACAAAATGCTAGAAGGGGTCTGGGTTTGGCAACAAGTGAAATCTTTTGTGGAATTAAAAGGACTGAACTATCTTTTCCTGCACTATTACTCTGAAGAGTAATATTTGAGATGATTAAAAACTAACCCTGAAATTGCCAGGAAGTCTGGATTTAGGCAGGAGGAGACTAGTTTGGAAGGACTGAATATACAGCAGTCTGTACATCTAAAATGGTGGGTAGCTTAGATCTTATCTGTTTTTTTTCTGAAAAAAATAATGAAAAATGGATCTGATACCAAGGGAAAGAAAAATAATGTAGATATTCTGGTGTTAGCTAGCATCTCTTGCTTTTGATGGCTTAATTTTCAATCCTTATCAAAAATACAGAGCGTATGCTATGAATCTATAAGTGTCTGGACAAGTGACTCACAGGGAGTAAATGATTCTGGTGTATTAAAAGCAAACAGTATCCTGTGAACTTTGATGCTTTTTTACAGCCAAACTGGAGACTAATAGAGTCATATACGGGAAGCAATACCTGGTAGGGAGCATTTTAAATAATGCTTTGAGATCTTATTTGAAAAATTAATTTAGATCAGGCTGGCAACAAGCAAGGAGAGATTGAAAATGGGCTGCAGATCTGTCAACACAAAGCAATAATGAACAGTGAGATACTGAGCGCAGGTGTGGGCTGAGGTGTCTTGGTAGCTTTATTCATGATATGAAATGGCAAGGTAAAGGGCAAATTAATTGAATTTTTTACAATATGCCAGATCAGGAGGTTTGAAAGCTCCAGTTTGATGGGCAGGTGATTCCACAGAGAATAAGAGGAGCTAAGAATTTTATCAGAAGAATAAATGTCTTTCCTATTTGTGAAAAATACAAGGTAATAAATGAGGATGGGAGGGATAAAGCAAATATAATGTTTGGTGGGAGGAAATATCTTGGCAAGCACAAATGTGACTGTAAAGCCTTCAGATAGATGTTAGCACGCTGGTGCAATCGCTGCTATCTAACCCTGGCTTTGAAGGCATTAAGCTGCTTCTCAGGCTGAAACAGTAGCCTTTTCTCTGGTAGCTGTCACTCGGGGATTTCTTGGGGGAATACGAGGGTGCCATGGGTTTTTTTAACCTTTTTTGCTCAGAGCAACGTGTATTTCTCATTCCTTTTATGGTGAAATTGTGGGGAAGTTTAGAACTGTGCTGCATGGGGTTTTTGCAGCATTTCAGGCAGTTTATGGTGCCTGAGGTGGTATGTTGGGGGCAGCACGGGGTGAGGAGGCAGGGGGAATGGAGCTGAAGCTGGAAGAGCCTGATGGCGACAGACCCATCCCAGCAGCTACACTATTTTCCCAGACCCCAATAGGAATGGACTGTTGCCGCTGGGCTCTACAGGTTTCAGGACCATCATGCTGATTTTTCTTTCCAAAAAGCAACACATTCCTGCTGCAAATATGTTCATGGCCACAGAACCCCTGCCTAAACTTTTTTTCCAGGGGAAGGAGTTTGCCTGACTGGATGTGGCAACTGAACACCTCAAAATTCACTGACATCAATGTCAACTGGTTTGGGCATAGGTTGGTTTTTCCTCCAGAGGTATTTTGGGCATAAACCACATAGTCATGCACACAAGTTATTTGACAGTAACCTTTTTTCCTCACTTACAGAATGCCCAAAGAGTTCTCTCTGTGCAAAGTGAGCAAAATTAAATAAGATTTAGACAAAACTCCATATTTCAAATAAGTTTTTAAGGACCTACTGTTCAAATTTTGTCTTGACCTATGCTGAAACTTTGTGGGAATGATTTATTTTTGTCCATAATACCTATACAGAATTATAGCTTAGTTTGTAGCAAAAGGGCAGTTCATGTATGTCTGTGTAGTGGAAGCTCATTGCAGCGTTAACTGTGCCTCCAGGTAAGATGGACTGGGAGTTGTTCCATCTTCAGACCTGCTACTGGAGTGATGCAGTCTTTGATTTCACTCTGTTGCTTCCTTCTTAAGCACCCTTTCTCCAGGCACACAAATATACAGGTATTGTGCGGTAAAGATTTACCAAACTCATCATTATTCTGTATTCATGCACACCAAGCTGTCTCTCTCAATAATTAACTTTATAATGATTGAAGACATTCTGTACCAACTTGCCTTCCCTTCCCCCTTGTTTTATTGTTCCACTATCACTCCTGTATAACGCTTACATTGCATTTTCAAGATTACTTTTATTGAGAGCCAAACCAAAAAGGCAAAATAAAAGTGAAAAGATAAATTGATTAGTTTTATATTTATTTTGCAAAGACATATTAAAATTAACTTTTTGTTTTGTTTGATGTACATTCTGTGCTTTGCTAAATAACCTTGAAGGCTGTGTTGCCAAGTCAAGTGTTGCTATTAGCAATACTCGTCATGTACCTCTAAAGAGTTCTGATAATTTGGCCTTCTCCATTTAAACACCACCAATTATCCCCTATGAAATATGAGCAAAAAAGAAGTGCCGCAACCTTTCTGACAATGAAGGGTTTGCTGACCCTTTCAAGAGAGTAAATTTCTGGCAAATGTACTGTATCAAAATCTGCTCCATCCTTGGGTGAGGAAGAAGAGGGCTGGCAACAGAGCTATTTTTCATAGTGTCTTTCAAACAGGGATTTTAATTGGACTGTAGTTTTCCTCACATCCCCAGGAAGTGAGAATTTCTTTTACAGGCACATGAACTGCTGCCTGCAGAGGCTGAGTGTTATTTGCAAAGATGGACAGCGAAACAGAGACAGAAGCAAAATGCAGGGATTCTGATTCCTCAGTCCCTACCATAGCCCAGTTTCTCATCTTTTGTTGAAAACATCTACAGGAAGCTGCAGGTTTTGTGGGGGATTTAGTATTTCTGTACATCAGCTGTCCCATTACATGCTAAGAATGCTCTGGAGGAGCTGGGTCTGCAGGCTGGGATGTGTGATTGCAAGTGGTGGTGCTGCTTTTGCTTCCACTGCTAGTGCTGGATGCTGGTTTGGCTATGAAGCCATGGTTTGCCATGCTGGGGTCAGTATTCATGCATCTGAGTGCAGCTTTCCCTCCCCTCCCTCCCTCCTTCCCTCCCTCCCATCACTCTGTCCCTTACTGTTCTTCTGAACAATGTCCCCTCAGTTTGAACTAATTTTCTTAGAACTGAAGGCACTGCATAACTCATACTTTTGCCTGTTATTCCTTCCCTGAACATCTGCCATTATTTAACTAAACGGTTTAAACTCTGTGTGTTCAATTTATTAGCCTCTCTGAGAATTACCTCCAGCTTTGTATGGAAACATAGGCAGTGGTGGAAACAGCTGTCAGCTGTAGGGCTCCCCTAGCTCCTCTCGTGATGATCATTTTCTTTACAACAAGGCAATCTCCAGCACCATTCCAAGGGTGGGATTTGATGACCATGCTATTTTGCTGGAAAAAGGCAGCAGCCCCATCCAACAGAAGAGAGCACAATCGCTTTTACCATCTAATTTTTGAGTTAAGAAGTTTTTAATGCTGATCTAGAGGCTGATGCCATTGGCAAATCCCTCTCCTTGACTATGTTGGCAAAAGAGCTCCCTTTTCCATTTCTGCTGAGCATGTGGTAGCCAAGAGGCAACAGCAGGCTCCCACCACGTGGTGCTTTTCCAGTAGGTCTGAGGACAGCATTCACACTGCCAGCAGCTGTGGCACCTGGTCCTCACCCATCCCTGCCCCATCAAGTTCATGTCATGGTTTTCAATTTGAGGAAGACAGTGGGAGAATAGGTTTAGAGCCCCACATAGATTAATAAATGATCTTTTCTCTGTGTGTCATTCTTCCTTACTTTTCAGATTAATGATAGGTTAAACTGCTTGTTTCAAGATACCTCCTTGCCCAAATCTTCATTCGCTACCATTGACGTTTACCAGGAACCATCATGAAGTCACACCAAATTGTGTGACAAATTAGACCAGACACAATGTTTGGGAAAAATCTTGATTTTAACACTTAATTGTGAGCATCAAGTTGGAGGCTAGAGGGCCATTCATTTTTTCTGGTTAAAGGCCATTGCACAGCAGCCTTTGAAGTTCAATTATTTCAAGGCCCATATACCACTTGAATCTGTCTGTGTCTCTGCTGTAAGATTTAAAATGCACCACTGTTTTCCACAGCATCTTGCATGCCATCTGTTTTCCAAATCAATTTCCTCAGCTGTATAATTTAATTACCGAGGTAGGAACTAGAGGGGGGAGGATATGGAGATGTAGGTAAGGGAAATTTGTTTCTGAAGCCTCTGCAGCCAAGTCTCCCTTTCAGTGTGTGAGTTCTAGAAGACAAAGTGACAGTTCAGGAGCAAATCAGACCTGGTCACACTAACAAGACCCTCAGCTTCCCCATCTCCCTGGAGGAGATCAATACAGGGAAAAATGCCCGACTTCATGTGCTTGGTGTAACACAGGGCATGAAGCAATATCCGTCCTTCTGCTGCCCAGAGCTTTTCTTTCTCTTTTGCTGGTCCTGTCTTCTTCAAAGCTGGTTCCCAACCATCAGTCATACACCTATGGGAAAGTTAGTGTTAGACCCATGGTTTTTTAAACCTGTCATTCTTACTCCTCACAGAGAAATGCCTAATTTCTGAGGTGCTCCTCATTTTCTGGGGGTGGCTTGGTGGGACTTGGGAGGGGCAGGTCAGTCTCTGCCAGAGCAGCTGGACTCAGGGAGCAGGTAAATGTCCAAGAAGAAAAAAGAGTGATGTCTGACAATCCATGCCCTGCCAGCCTGTGCCTGCATAAAAACCTTGGACTGGAACAGTCTGTGGAGATTTAAAATAGCCCTTTGTTTTCATTGATGGCAAGGTAATTTTAACACAGATTGCTTCCCCAGTCTGTTGTGCCAAGTGGTGATAAGCAGAGGGATGTGGGAATGAGTGGGTGGCATAGGGGCTGGAGAGGAGGAGGTGGGCAGGAGCCACTTCTTCAGGGACAGCAGCAGTTCACATGGATGATTCAAATGTGGTTTTCCCTGGTGAGGCTGAATGGAGGAAGGAGGACTGGGTTCTACCTTGGTGCAAGGACCTCCTGGGCAAGGTGCATGTGCCTCCGCTTGCACCATGTGATCTCAGCAGCTCAGCCCCCCTGCTTAGAGCCTGACAGTGTCCAGCCCCTGCAATTGCACTGTATGGTCCTTCATCGGCTTTTCTTTCATCTGGTCTCTGGCAGCATGTCAGATAGAAAAGGGAAATTAAATAAAAGATGTCACTGCAAAGTTGGTGGAGGTCTTTGGTGGCTTTATCCTTCTTACTAGCTAGCTGCCTTCCCATCCCAACATGGGTGTATGTGCATTTTTCCCCACTGAAATGGCTGTGTCTTTCCTAGACAAGAACAGTAGAAGATCACTCACCCTATTGTGTATCTTTTCTCCTTTTCCTCTAATGAGCTCAGTACAACGAGATGTTGATCCCACCAAAGCAAACAGAAATCCATGCCGAAGAACACTGCCAAGTCAAGGATCTGAAATTTTCTTATCTGCTTGATCAACCACAATATACTTGACACCTGCTCTTCCTTTTGCTTTTTCCATCCTCCATTTTTGTCATTGAAATTTCGGGCATCTTAAAGGCAAGATTTCAGCAACTCTGAGAGCTGCTGGAAGGGCTGAGCGACTTGCTTTTTCACCAGAATGTTTGAAGAAAATTTGTCACAGCCTGACCAGATCTAATTGGCATGATGTGCACGAAGCAGGCTTCTCAGGTATTTTTAGTGCTCTACAACTTTCTAGAATAGATCTGTAGGGCATTAATTAATTCTAATTGTCTACCAGTTTGTTCTTATGATGTTGTTTTTTCACAAATAATTTGAATCCAGGTGTCTTTTACAGCCAGTGGTAAGACAGCAGGATGCTGGCATTTAGCATGTGTGGTATCTTGAGCATATCTTTTCTGATCCATTTGATACTTTGGACATAATATACCTCTTTATTGCCTTTGCAACTATCCATCTTTTTCTTCTAGTGGTTTCATTACTGCTGCTTTAGTCATTGACAGGCAGGAGAAATGTCCTCAATTAAAACATGGACCTTTTTGTAGCTGTCCTTTATTTGCATACATTTTCTTCCCTAGCTAAGCTGTGTGGAGTGTTCTGATCACCTTCACTTTTCTTTCTGCATCCAATTATTTTTACTCTGTATTTTCACAGCGTAGCTCAGCTCATACCAAATCTGTTTGGGTAGCTTTACTACATGCCATCTGGTGTGTTTGATTTTCCAGGAAGTTTGGGCCTTCTTATCTGTAACGCCACTAGTGTCTTTTTTAATTTCAAGATTCTTTACTCTCCATGGGATGGAAAACAGAATTGAAGGGCCTTTTTTTATGTGCTGTCTACACTACAGCCTCAAACTTGTTCTGGGCAAAATTCAGATGTGTTTGTCCCATGCATTCAATAGCAGTGGGAGAGAGATCATATGATTATAGAGGGAACAGATCACTTAAAAAATCCTTCTAATATTGTTTGCAAAGTGAAAATTATTTTTGTAATTTTTCGTCATAGCAATGAAAACAAATAGACTTGAAATATGTCCCCATACTTCGCAACTTTGATGATTAGTGGAGTCACTTCAACTGCAAATCTCTCGTGCTAACCAGTTGCAACCCTGTGGAAGAAGCTGAACTCGTGAGAACAGGTCTTGGGTTTTGTTTAGCAACAGACCTTCAAGTGTGACTCTAAAGGGCATTGCTTAAATTGAGAGCTTTGCAGAATGCAGAGCAGCTCCTACAGAGCTGCAAGGGTCTGAAACCCCAAGGAGGCCCCAGGACCACCTCCACCAAGCCAGATTAAGATGCTCAATTCCTAATCCATCCATAAATGCGATCAAAATACAGGGATAGTAACCAGTTTATTTAAGCCCATGGATGTCTACATTAAGCACTGTAGAAGTCTACTAAGATGACTGTTTTGTCAAGCTAAAGACACTTCCTGTGTCTTTGATGAGAGACGTATCTCCTGGGTATGGTTCTTCCAAGCCCCTTTGGCTACTTGGTAATAAGCAGCCATAATGGCCATCTGGGATGATTACCCCAGACAGATAGACATCTCTGCTGGAAATTTTTCTGTGTGGCCAGATGGAAACACTCCTGCTAGTCACTTGTTCTCCACAGTCAGTGAGCTTCTCCAGAAGGTACCTCAGACCCAAGATGACAGAGGCAATTGCCACAACAGGTTTGAGCATATGGAGGGAGCCCAGATTAGGCAGTGGCTTGGTCAGTGCATATTGAGTGTAACCTGTACATGGCACGTGTAACTCAGTACCACAGAGGTGCCTGGCTTTTATATCCAAGGGGCAAATCAACCATTTCTGAGCTGGTGGAAATGCTACAGCTCCACTAGAGGAGGAGACAAGGACTGAATGTATGTTGCTCTCCACAGGAAGGAAGGACCAGACCAAAGCCAAAACTATGCTCCTGATAATCCACCAAAGGGTTTTTAATGGAGGTGTTATATTAGCCTGGTCATCATAATTTCTTTTGCCCAGGTTTTGGACCTATGTGAGAGGGTGCACTTGGACATCGCTCAGCAAAACCGGTCTAGTTTTAAGGCCTAGGACAAATCAGCCCAGCTGAGACAGATACATAGAAAAAGTGTCCACGAGAGCTATTCTGTGAAACATGGTTCCTGGGTGATATGTACTCCAGGAGGGGCTCACTCAGCTCACCCCTTTATGCCTCTATGTTGACTTTTGGCAAGAACAGTGGCTCTTCTTGAGCTATGGGTGAGTGTTGGAGGGGTGGGGTGTGTGTGGGGGGAGAAATACCTGCTTTCAGGCCCCTTCTTGTCCTAAGAAGATTCAAATTGCAGGTGTCAGGTGGTACCTGACAACCAGGCTGTGTGGCCTCACTGCTGTGAGGAGAGCAGCAAAACCCTGCCTTTACCCTCAGCAAGAGGCAGCTGCTCCAGCTGCTCTCCACTATTAATTTGGCACATAAGCAGGCCTGGGTGGTTGAGCACCAAAGACAAGCAAGGACACAGCCTGTAATCTGGCAGGGATTTTGGCACAAGCATGGGGAAGGTTGTGTGCAAAATGTCTGGCCCAGCCGCCACAGCACTTGCCAGCGACACTCGGTGCCCAGCATTCGGCTGCTGCACAAGGCCATGGCTCTTGCCCTCTTGGCCTGACTCTTGGCAGCACTCTCATGCTCTTAGCCCTTGGGACTGGGAATGGAGGCATTCATTCAGTGGAGCAATGAACTTGGCTGTCTGGGGTGTCCCAGCAGGAGGGCAAGGCACTGGCCATACAGCAAAGGTGGCTGGCAGAGCCAGGGAGTCCCCGCCATGTACCTCTGCAGTCACCTCCATGTGCTGTGACCCCCATAGAAAAGTGAGGGGAGGAACTGTGGCAGATCTGAGCTCCAGCTGGGCTTTCTCATAGATTCCTCTCTTGTTAACCCCTGAAGCTGTGTGCATCCATCTAGAACACCTTCAGGGGCTAGGATATGCTCCTGCCACCCTTTCCTCCTGGGAATTTGAGTCAAGAGGGTTGAGGAGTGCAACCTGCAGCTGGGCTCAGCATGGACCATCCCCATACTGATGGTGGGGATCCCACCTGGTCAGTGACAGCCCCTTGAGGGGACTTCAGCCTCTTTTTGGGGCCCCAGGACCTCTGCAACAGCAAAGCTGTAGGTGCAAAGGTAATGGTTTGCCTGCAGACTTAAAGACTTTGGGGTCTGCAAAAAGCTTTGCCCTCTTGAACCTTGGTGCCTCCATGCCGTCTCAGTGCTGCTGACTACTCCAAGCCTTTGGAAGCAAGGACCTTCCCTCATCCCAAGCAAAGTTAATTGTGGAGAGGTGTCACATGATGCAAATGATAGCTAGCAATTAACTTGGGTATAAAGAGGACTTCGGATACCTGCAGGAGCCAGACCCCAAAAAAGTGTGAGGCACACACACACCCCCCTAATTATGCAGATACAAGCAGAAACAAAGGCCTGGGGCTGTTTGTGTCTGAAGAGCCTCACCTGCTGGGTCCTGCTCTGCCCTGTGTGCTCCTGGACGTACACACCCAGCATGGGCTGCAGGCCCAGCAAGAAGGGACAGCACCTGCAGCTGCTGCATGATGAAACCTAGCAGACCAATTCAAAGTGGTGGCCATCGCTGGCTCAGTGAGCAATACAGCCCAGACGTGGCAGTTGCGACTGTGGCATCGCGGCCACCTCCCTCCTGGAAATTGGGTGGCCATGCATAGCCTGTTGGCAGCCACTACAAGATGTGTCCTGTGGCCCCACATCTCTGACCTTGAGAACACTAAAGTGGATCTGGCATTTGCAACTCCTCCAAAATGTGACATTTCCCACAAATTAATTGGAATGCTGGTTTTATACATTGGTGTTTTGTGGTTTTTTTTTGTTTGTTTGTTTGTTTGTTTGTTTTTTAATTAAATTTTGTTTGTTTGTTTGTTTTTTCTGCTGGGGCTTTTGGACAGGTCAGGACTGGTATTGTACCTGAGTGATGGGCAAATGCTTGGTTAGTAACACTTGAAATTTTCACTTGTATTTGCTGACGCATTAGTATCACCACGTCCCACTTGCCATAGGACGTCTGATGCCAGCAACTATTTCTAGGGCTTAGGAAACCAGCTGATAGCAAAGACTGGGACTGGCAGAAAAAAACCCCCAAAAAACAAAAACCAAAACCCCAAACAATTATTATCTAGCACTGGTGTAGGAAATGACTTACTAAACAAAACAGCCACTTCACAGGTATGAAGCCCAGGTAAAAATGAGGTCCAAAGTTAAAAACCTGATCCTGGCAGTATTTTAACAAGAAGCAACCACTGTGTTCTTGCCAAACTAGAATAGACTCTGTGTTTCAGTTTCCTTGCTGTACCTTGTAAAAAACATTTGCATTTCTGCTTGTCTGCAATGCTGGCCATATTTCTCCTGTGTAGAGATATTAACTGTACATTATTTTATCTTTATTACTGCTCTTTTGTGTCTACATTGGCTTCAGGACAAAGTACGGCTAAGAAGTATGCTTTTATATCACAAAGAGAAAAATCTAACAACTCCTTCAGCCTTCAGTACACAGCCCCTCAGCAAATAGCTCTCAGTACAAACCAGAAGCTAGTAAATCATTCTTCCTTTTAAATAAACAGAATTAACTTGTCCTAAACACTTCTCATGACAAATAAGGAATAACTGAGACACAGAGCATGCTACTGCCAAGCACCCTGAACCCACAAGAATGTTTTTAAGCATTGTGGAGAGCAGGAGGGGAAGAAATGTATTTGTTAAAAAGCATGGTTCAGATCCTTGGGTGGTAGGCAGTGCTGGAGCTCCAGTGCAGTGTTAATTGGTACAACTGCCTGGCAAAATGTCTCTGAAATAACAGGCACTCAAGTTTAAGATGCACTGTTATTTCAAATACCCATTGCATAAAGCTAGGTTTATTAAAGGACGAGGAGAGAGATCCGGGGAAGTGAAGGGAACAATGGTATCTTACTGCATGGGAGCTAATCTGGCCAGTGGGCAACAGCAGATCCCCCTTGCCCCCAACAGACTGAGGGAGGCTTCTGATGATTTAATGTTCTCTGAAGACTTTCTCACTTGAAGTCAAACTCACGTTTGACCTTTTCTCTGAGCAGCAGGACAACAAAATCCATAATGCAAAGGCAGTCAAACAGAAGACGAGGATGTGATTTCTTTTAAATGAACGGTTTATTCATGAAGTATTTATAAAAATGTGTAAAATACACTCAAATATATTTGATTTGTTGACTGTAGCTAAAAATATAAAAATATACTTAACAAATGCATAAATTAAATTGACAATAGTAGCACAATTCTGTGTTCACCCAGTGTTTTTTAGGAACACAAGTATAAGTAATGATATAGCATATGAGAATGCAGTATTTGCTTAAGATGTTTTTTAAGACATTTTACTCCAGACACTGGCAAAGAATTTACGGCTAGCCAGATTTCAAAATTGTGGGTTTTCTCACTGTAACATACTGTCCTGCTGTAGAGCAATATATATTTAGCTACTTGACATTATTTACAGTATTTCTTTAGCTTTCAAATAAACCAAGAAACAACCAAATCATCATGCTTATCAATCTACCAGCATCATTGACACTGTATGTGCCTAAATTCCACAGTATTTGCTAAATTTAGCTAGTCTCTGGTCTCCAGTATTTTCTGCCAGTCTTTATAAACCAACTCCCACTCTGAAACAGCTGTTAGTCTGTGAGGTCAATGGTAACAGACCAGTTTGCTTTGGCTGTAGTGATGCTACCAACAGGTCAGGAGTTTGACTTCATCAGCCTGAGTAAGGGCATGTGGTCTGCAACGAGCTGCCTAAATATTGGGGTGCAAAGGCATCTTTTATCCAAAGTTGCAGCCTCCTGGGACTACAGGTTTCAGAGCTCACAGCTCCAGAGCCTGAGTGTCTGTGACAGGGCCAGCAGGGAAGGGGTGGCCATTTTGTATTATATTTTATTTACACAAACTGCATGGCTGAAGTACTGAAAGAAATCTGAATAAATGTAAGCAGCTGCCGTGCCCCTCCCTGGTAGTGAAGCTGTGGCTGTGGTAAGGTTGTATCTCTGAATGTCAGGGGTGTTTCTTCAACCTGTGGGCCCAGGAGGAGATGTTAATATAGTGATTAGGTTCTCAAGCATTCTAGCCCATATATTAACTCCAAGGCTAAGGAGCACAGCTAAGTGCTCCTGTACTCCCAATCTGTCTAATATTTAACTTTTTGCTTTCAAAGTCAAAGCATAAATAACCGTATACAACACATAATATAATTTTAAAGCTCACACATTTTCTCTTCTCTGTTCTACAGCTGAAATTCATAGTATATCATGGAGTAAAATAATATTTCTGGCAATTTTAGGCACGCATATAGGCTGTATAAATAACTATAGCAGCAGAGAAAAATGTATAAAGTTGCACTTTAATGACATCTTCACAGTATGCCTATTTCGCTCACCCACGTTTGTGTTCCATTAGTAACAAAAATATCATTTAACAACCCCAGCTATGCAAAATACTTTTTTTTTTCTCTACAATCGGTAGTGGATCTTGTAATTGTATTGCACAGATTAAAATAACATTTATTACCATTTTTTCATTATTAAATAACTTTCAATAAAAAATTTTGAATTAACCTAAAAGCCCAACCCTGCAAGTGCTTCAGAAGGGGAATGATTTCTTGAGGCAAGTGTTCCAGTTGACTTTCATGAAAGTACTCAGGCAGCTTTGTGGACAATGCAGAGATTCACAGGATTGGGCTCCAAGTGTGCAAATCTTAGCTTATGGATCAGCGACGACACTAGCCTTGCTTTGTAACATTATTACTGGGAAACATCAAGAAGGGAATTCTGAACATCATTCGTGGACGTTCAAAAGAAAAATATCCTCTTCAGCGGAGGATATCTTTTTTCCTAAGAGCTGTCTTTGTTCAGTACAGAGGGTCCTTCAAGTCCATTCTTATATTAACAATTGTTATATTAACAATTTCCCATCAGTCCTGTTATTCAGCTTAGAGGCACAGTAAATATAATTAATCATACTAATAAGTAGGTGTCTTATATTAACAAAATGCTACATAGATACTTTTTACTTATTCTCAGTGGATTGACACCGGTTTCACATGAGCTGAGTTGCCTAGAAAGCAGAACCAGAACAATGATGTGTGTGTACAGTCTCACGCGTGACCTACCTAGGCAGAGATGTAAAGCTGCCCAAGAGCCTTGTGCCAGAGTGCTTAAGGTCATCTGTCATGTTACTAAGTGATGAGAAGAAGAGGCTTATGATCTGCACCCCTTTTTAGCTTAGAAAAAAGAAACAGCTGTCTGCTACAACATCATCATTTTGAGTGCTCATTTGTGAACTCGGTAGGTGCAGAGAAGGAAGATGAGAAACAAAATAAAGAGCAGAAGGATGCGTGTCTTTCTGAAAATGATGAACAACAATGCATACATAGTATACAATCTGACTTTTGCCCCCAGATCATTATTATTGAGTGAGTTCCATTTTCCTCAGCATAAAGAATGACACAGTAATATATGGTGCGAGATACTTTATAGGGTACATTCGGTACGTCTTCACAGTGTAATTGTACTGCTGGTAACTAACATGGTGATCCTCGTTCCTCAGCTACCACTGCAAAAAGAAGGGGCTAAATGCAGCGCATTAGTACGATGGCAATTTTCATGATGCCCTAAGTTCAGCTGTTAGTAGCAGGGCCAATAATCGATCTAAATCTGCCATCCTTGCTTGTCCTTGCTTGCTAATCTACCATCCGTCTAGCAATGGAAACAGAAAAAAAGTGCCTGCAGAAAATGTTCACATTTCTCTGTGAAAATGGCTTCGTAATTCTAGTTCCCTTCTACAGATCTTACCAAGGGTGGTGAACCTAGACATTTACGTAGGGCCAAAGAGGACGTACAAGAGGAATGGGCAATATATTCATACAGAAACACTTAAAAGGTTAACCAAACTTACATGAAAACTGATATGAAGGGTGACTTCTGAGGCACTCAAGGATATTTAGTCAAGAAAGGATGAGACTCCACGTGGAGTAGGAAGGAATAGTGACTATCAGGATGTTTCCTTCTCTCTAGGAAAACCAGAGTGTCATGAATGTGTGTAGTCCTGTTGGCTCTGCTTTGGAATGATTTAAGAAAATTATGTCAGAACTACTTAGCATATTTCTTCAGCCATTGTCAGGCAGGTGTTCCTACTGCAAGAAGAGTGTAGCTCCAAAATTGAAATTACAGTAGTCTTGGCCCAGAGCCACAGCAGTTCCTCAGTTAGGCGCTTGAGTGTATTGGCTGGTTGTCAAAAGGCCTTCAGAAGTATTTCTTTCTCTCCCAAATAAAAGTGAAATTTAGGCACTTGTTTTCAGCAGCAGGCTCTTTTCCCTAGGTAAAGTATGGGTAGATGCACTAAAGGGGAACTATCAAGCTCTTCCTTGTGCTCATGGAGAACTGTGTACTGCCTCTTCTCTATTTGTTTGAAGAGTGTTTTATAATGACAAAGACTAGCTAAACAGAGTGTTCAGGCCCTTGAATGAGAAGCCTCTTTGCAGTGGAGAGAGAGGACATGCTTAATCTGCGGGGCTGGGCAGGATACCAGGTGAGTGCTTTTCAGTTGTACTTCTTGCTAATCACTAAATGCTTTGAGTCATCCCACGATTAGCAGAGCCCTGCCAGTCTACAGCCCCTGGTTTAGCGATAAGCCTTTTTCTATTCCAACTGCGATTGTGGTGGTGGAGTCTAGGCACTGTCTAATGGGAGGAGTGGACAGGCTAGGGCCATGCTTTCCATTCGCGAAAGCAAGGGACATTGAAAGGAGATCAACCCTTGGGCCAAGGCAGCTATGCTGCAAGCAGCTTAAGGCCAAAGCCAGTTGTGCAAACTTGGGACATATACCTTTACCTGTCTTTATTTCAATACCTTTATAATCTCTCTACAGTTTTAGCTGTTACAGTACAGCATTGTTTTTAATGAGAAAGCTACGCAAGTTACCAGACTTCACATCCTTACGGGTCTGTTAACATGAATGTCTGAGGCATTTCCTTAAACACCTTCCTTATTATAATTATACACACGTGAAAATGCACAGACGTGAGCTGTGGTATGATTCTGCTCTCTTAAACCAGTGTGAAGAAATCAGATTGTGACCTGTCTCCTCTCAAAGTATGGAGAGGGGGAAAGGTCTGTTAGACTTCATGGCAGCACGTGCTGTTAGATATTTTTCTACTATGTCACATTAGACTGAAGCAGTTGCTTCTAGTGAGGTGGACCCGGATTTGTTTGGCTGTTAATGAGTTCTGTAGAAGGTATGCCATTATGGTATGGGTTATACCCATTTTCATCAGATCAAAAGCAGTAACTATAAAGTGTAGAGTAGCATTGTAATTCCTATACAGGACTACTGTTCCCTTACTTAATAGTAGCTTATTTCATCTCACAAACACGGAACTAGTTTAAAAATATGAGGTTCTCCTTATAGGATATTTCCTGTGTGTTACATACCAATGCTGCCCTCAACACAGCAGTCCTGTTAGCCATACAATTAAAAATAGTTTATGTAGAACAGTTCATAAAAACTGTGATGAAAAAAATAGTATTATCTTAAGCTTAATATTAATATAATCAATATAGAAAAAATACATATTTACATAATGCCAAAATACAATTATATACATTAATATCTATTACACTTAAATTACATATCTTTAAAAAAGTTGCCAGACCAATAAATTATACAGTCTCAACAGAAAGGTCTGGCACCTTTCTAGTGCATGAAATACATACATAAAAAACCCAAACCAAACCCCTTAGTTAACAAAAGTGGTCACAAAAGCAGATGTCTGTAACATTCTTAGTGCCTTGAATAAACAGCATCTGTAAGCAAGGAAAACTGAGATTAGAAACAGTAGAAGAACCCTGGTGGCTTCACTTTCAACTCTGCCAGCTGATCTGACTTTGGGGCTCTGAAAGGTGGCTGTGTGGCAGTAGCACCAGCTGGTGACTGATGTGACAGCTAAAGAGCAGATCCCACCTCTGCTTTTGCCAACACTCACAACTTATGGAATACTGTCTGTTTCAGTCCTGGGCCTCCTGCAAGCCCGTTCTACTTATTGGTGACAACTCTGATTACCACAGGCTAGATCAAGAAAATTATTTTGATCTCTCATCATATAATCTCAATTCCTGATATCCAAATTTGAGGAACTACCAGGATTCTGCTGTATGATTCTGAAAACTTCTACAGCCTTTAGGAATCAGTTCTACCATGACACATAAGCCACCTCTGCTTACAGCTTCTCCAGAGTGGCCAAGAGAACAGGAGATGAAGGGCAGTGCTAGTGCCAGGTTTGATACTCTTGCAATTCTTATTGCCAAGGGACTGGACACAGGCTAGGAAAAAACAAAAAGTGCTTACAAGGATGGAGAGTTGCAGGAGAAAGAATGAACACAGTCTTGGACACCTACATTATCCAGTCAAGGAGGATGGGAAGTCTCCAAAGGCTGACTATATGGTCAACAGCAAATGAAGGTGACTTGGGACAGAAACTGAATGTAATGACTGACAGATGAGACCAGCGAGCTCAGCCAGTGGCCTCAGTGTGCTTAAAAGTTGATGGTGTAAACACTGGTCAGGTAAAGGACGAAGCCATTATCACGATTAGGAATGTTCAGTTCCCCAACAGCACAGGAATCATGAAATGCGAGACAAGAAGAGCGCGAAGGCAAGGTAGGTGCAGGAATAGATGTTATAATGACTACTAATGGAGGAAATAAAGATGCAATTGCAATAGTGACAAGAGCCTAGGAGTAACGAAGTGAAGCTCCAGAAGAGAACAAATATTGGCGGCAAGGAACGGCACAATTTTCCCTTTCAATTACATTGTAAAGGAGCTGTTACATTTGAAACATTCTGCAGTCTGATAAACTTGCACTTACCTCTGTGATACTCTGGATTCACATTTTCATATATTGGAAACAAGGGATTTTCTTGTTCAATGCGAAGTTTTCTGGCTCTTAACACATCTCTCACACATTGATGTAGATACACATATTGACACTGCAGAAGAATTTTTTTAATTCACTGAGAAATTTTGTAATTTAGTTTTCTGTATGTGAAAAGTCATTACAAGCTAACTTCCTCACACAAAATCAAAGGTGGTGTTAAATACTAAAATACACTTCTAGAATTAATCTCCATTTCATACTAGCAATATAGTAAACTTTTGTGATCACCTACCAGTAAAACATAAATGAACATAGTATGTTTTGACAGGTCTTGCCATGAGTGAAAGCTCTTTCAACTCTAAGGCATAATTTGACATGATGATGTGCTGGATGCTACTACTTCTGAATGCTTTGGTATAAAGCACATCTAACAGAATCAATAAGTATAGGGAAGCACACAGAAGAGACAAATAATTTCCTGATTTTTTTTTTCTGAAAATAAGTATTTTTCACATAGTCTTATCGTAATAGATGATTATTTCTTAGAACTTCGATTAACCCAAATTTTCTGGCAAAAGCAGTATTTTGTTGATCTAGTGTGTTACAAGATTGCTTCTGACCATGTGGTCAACGAGATACTTTTTTGAAGACTGCCTTTCATAGCAGGGAGCTAAGATGACAGTCACAACCAAAGTAGAGAGAGTTGGCAAGTTGTTGACTATTTATCAAATTACCTTGATAAAACAGATTGTAAAATCCCCATGCTTTGCTACTCTTTGTGGTTTAGGACACGGGTCATTATTGGTTTTTGATGAGTGTAGCATGATACCCCAAAAAGGCCAAGCATCTTTATATATCAAGATGTACCTTTTTAATATTACTTTAGCTCAAAGAATTTCTCTAACAAGAACATGCATTTTCTCCCTCCACATCACCTTTGCTTATTTTTCACAAGAAGCTCATCTATTGCTCTGTGGCATTTTTCTCAGGGTGCTCTGGCACTGGGAAAGCGAGGATGCCTGCTCTTATATACATAGGGCTGCACCTCACCCACCAGTGTGGTGAAAAGACGGCCAAGGCATGGAGACTTATTCTGGCAAAGACCATTTGAGACTGCAATGGCAGACAGCTTCTCTGCTGGTGTTACAGCTGCTCTGCTGAGCCTATTGCCTTTTGAGCCTAATGGACACAGTTTTCTGTTAGTCCTCTGCACGTCTCCAGCTGCAGACTCTTGCCTTAAATGGCTTTCAGCAAAGTCTGAAGAAGGGGCAGTGATTTTTTGGCTGCTGTTTTACTGTGATTGCATAGGATAGTGCTGTGACCTGTGGCTGGAGCATGTCATTGCAAACAGTTCTATCTACTGGCCTGCGCTCCACTGTGTGATTTGGCTTCCACCACATCAACAGATGGTGACACAGCTTTTAGCTCAACCCCCAAACAGACCGTGGAAGCCAAAACATGAATGATAATACCAGGAAATAGGGTCTTCCTTCACACACATCAAATGGAGTTTGTGGACCAGATTTTTAGTTCCTCTTCTCCCCACCTCCTTTACTTTTTCTTAAAAGATGTGTAAGAATTACTTCATGATTCACTACTCATTGCAAACTTTGAGTCATCATAAAACTCCAGGATAAATTTACTTCATTTTCTTGCAGGACAATGAAGATTGTATTGCTCATACTCCAAGCTACCTTGTTGAAAGGGAGTTCCAAATCAGAAACTATATACAGATGCAACTGACAGTTCAGATTAGTAATAGCTGCTGAAAATACAGCAGCTTCAGTGGCTGTGCACTGACACAGCTACATGGTCAATCTACAAGCATGTTACAGATAAAGTGGGTTAAATATGTGTGAGCTGTAAAAGCTCTTCTGATCGTGAATTCTTCCAGGGATGGGACTGGTTACCACAAGGATATGGGTAAGACTTGAACCACTGCTGTTCTGGGGAAGAAGTGCATGCAGTGCTGGTGGTGGGAAGGTGGGGTGCTCCTTACTATTGCTATAGATATTTTGCTTTGGTCTGACTGCCTCTTGACTTAGAGGTCATGTCAAGCTCATGCCAAATGTGGGTTTTGTATCACACAAATTCTGTTGTCTATAAACCTGGTGTTAAATTTAGGCTCTTGAGGTAGTTATCTCTTTTCCAGCTAGGGAAAAAGAGCCACCCTCCTAAGATGTTGTTTGCCTTGATTGACTGTGGCTGTTGGAAATGGAGAAGATGAGATGGATCTGTCTCTGAGGATGCCCAGATCAGGCTGAGAATCTGTCTTCCCTCCAACAGAAGGTCTTCTGTGATTAAGACAGTTCCAGGAAATCTCTTTTGCATTTCCAGTTGAGCCTCTCTTTATACCCACGTGTGATTTTTACATCTATCAGGAAGCGCTATCACTGACATTTTCATTTCCAAATTGCAACAAAGAGCTCCATTAGTAACAGGCAGACCTATCAAACTTGTCCCGATTCCTCTATTAAGAGTTCACAGGGAAAACTTGAAGACTGCATCCACAACTTGCTTTTATTAAAACAGCTCCTAAGCATTTGGCTGCTCTTAGTGTAACCTGATTTTCTCGCGGTTTTAAAACTGCAAGCACAGAAAGAAATTCCAAACACGTAGTTTTTCTGCACTTTGAGAACAAATGTACTTGCTTTTGCATAGTATGTTAGAAGATCACTGATCGACTTTCCAATACCATTAATGAAAATGACAGAGCAGCTCAATAAAAAATGAACTGCAAAGCCACAAGGTCACAGTGCTTAGAGTTTTAAAATTATGTACATCTAATTTTCTCTGCCCTCCATTCTTTTTCCCTATTATGTTGACCTATCTGTCTGGTTTAGGCTTATCTTCCCAACCCATCCCTGAAGGACTTATCTCTGCTCAAAGCTCATTTACTGGACACCGCACTAACCCAACAATGTGCTGTTAAGTGTCTGCTGCGTAATACTGCTGGGATGATTGTGGAACAGTGCCAATAGGAGAAATCTATAGGAAGCATTGCTACCACTGGTTTGGACTGGCTGTAGGAGAGCCAACAGAAACAATCCCAAACTAGAAATTCTCACAGAGCTGAAATATATCTAAACAGTATTTCACAGTGGAGTAACTGATGTGCTTTGAGAGCCTTTAAGATGAGAGTCTGATTATTATATACAGCAGCTGGTGCTGCTGAATTACAATACTTACCTCTGTCTGAACCATGTGAACCCGGTGAAGCCTTAGATCATGTACTGCTGCATAAATGTCAACAGTGTCCTTTGAATCCAGCTGCTGCAGAATTCGGTCCAGTGCAATGAATGTGCCAGTCCTGCCAACACCAGCACTAGAAAAGAACACAAAAGATTTAAAAGGAGATGGATCAAAGCACTATCTTCATGTGATATTTTTGTGAAGTTGAGATTTCCAAGGTGATAAGCTCATTGTTCAAATCGCATCTCTGGGACTTCAAACACTTTATAGTGGAATTTGTTTAGGAAGGAGGAAAAGATAGTGATTGGTAGAGTTATCTCTACTACTGCCCATTCTGCTTTCTGCTTTGGATTAACTCAGTCATTGAGATACACTGAAAGATTGCACCTGACTGTAATTTTAAAACCTCTTCTCTCCAGGGATGAATCAGTAGACTTGATTTTAAAAGATCAGTTGCCTTGGGGAAGGTTAGAGTAAGGCAAAGTATCCCAGAGTCCCCAGTAGCTTAAATGCTGGGAGACTGAACTTGGAGACAGGAGGCTGGGAAGAGGAAAATTGATCTGCCTGTGATACATTAGATATCTGATATGTACTTTAGATCTGTTGCAGCACATGATATACAGGCAGACACAGGTGGGGTCATGTAACATATATGCCTCAGCCCATATGATGGGTGAAGGGGTCAGATGCTACGTTCAAGGAGTACCACTGAGCATATGGCTCAGAAGATACATACAAGACCACACTGCATGCTCTCACTCTAACTCCACATTCTGCTGCAGCTGCTCAGCAGACCATGGATTAGGCAGTCCAATTTTTGCCTTTTTTGTATATGCATGTAGGGTTGGACCATGGAGCAGAGGAAAAACTGCAGCTGATGGCACAACAGCAGAAGAGCATGGGAAGGCAGTTAGGAGAGGAGAGTCGCAGTCAGAATGGGGGAAAGAATGGATCTGTCAGCTAGTCTCAACATCCATACATAGTCAGATTCACCTCTGGCTGTATCTTACCTTTTCAGAACATCCCTTTGTGATTCAGATGTTGGGCTGCAACAGCAGCACACAGGCAATTTAAGAATGCAAAAGCTTACAAGCAGTGGCAGGTGCTGGCACCTATAGTGCTCTCTGATGGTCCCACAGAAACATACTGGTTCCCTGAGAATCATTTTTGGGGCATCTCCAGGGTGAGGCTGTGAGCAAGTGTATGTACCTTGGGAATGCTGCTTTGATATATCTGGAAATTTAAGCCCATCAACTATCTCTTGGGTTCTATAGCTGCCCATGCCTAATAGGGATGAACATTTGGGATGAATAAAGACTCTGTGCTGATGACCTTTTGCTGCTGCACATACCTGCAGTGCACAATAGTTGGTCCTGTATCTGGGGTCCTGTTGATGTAATCCCTTACAGTTCTAACAAACTGGATCAGGGACTGGGTGGTCTCTGGCACACCATGATCTGGCCAGACTGTGTAGTGGAAGTGACGAATGAGCCTTGTTGAGTCAAGCTGCTCTTCCTGTTGGGATACAAAGTGTGGGTCATTAGAACACATGAGAGAGGAGGGGACAGACACAGCATGCACCTTCACAGCAAATGCTACAGCGGCTGCCAGAGATTAGCTGGGCATGATGCAACTGTGCTGCAGCAGCAGCAAACTTCCTATTCTAGGCTTGTGTGTGTTTTTAAGCCAATTAATTTTAAAAGAAAAATAGTATGAATGCAAACATACACTGCAGATTTTAAACTCTCGTATTGTCCATTCTGGGAGCACTGATTCAGACAGCATCTCAACGATTAGGTCTCCATAGTACAAGGAATCCTGGTCAAGGGGCCAGTAGTGATCACACTTCACCTGCAGGGACACAGAAAAGGATAAATGTAGTGTCAGTACCAGCTGTAAATAATGCTTCCATCCAGCGCTGGCAAAAGCAAACTTCAGACTTCCTGTGCATGTGAATGAAGGAAGAAAAGCAATAGCTGAATTAAGAGGGAGATTCCACACCCTGCCCTTCTCAACAAACAGGGTAGAAACGGGCTAGGAAGAGCAGAGAACTGGAAGCTGTCATCATAGATGTTTGCAATGGGGGAATGGAAAGCACCTCACTGATGCCCTCTTCTGGATGCCACGACATCTTCTGTGCCAAGTCTTCACAGAGCTCTACTTGGATAAGAGCTAGGCCTCCAGTGCCCACTTCCCCACCTCTTGTTAAGACATGACAGTGGGGTCCCACTTAAAGCCAGTGAGGCACAGAAGGAGAAAGGTGGCTGCCTGTCCTGCATCTGCTTTCACCATCTCAAGAAAAAACGGTAAACTGAAAGGAAATATCTCCCTATGTGCCTCTTGATGATGGCTAATTCAAGTTTGTTTAATCTTTTTATAGATCTAGTCCCTGTCTCACAAAGGGTGCAGGACATGGTCATACCTGGGGAGGTGGATTGCCGAGACAGCTAATTAACCTACTCAGACTCTCACTCAGTAAGACTGTTAAATGTGTGAGTGGTCTCTTTGCTTACTACATCAGGGCTTATGCTACAGGGACAATTCCATGTATTTAAGAATCAATATTTGCTCTCTAGAGCTTAAATTTAAAGTAGTAGTTGATTGGAGTTGATGTGATAAACAGACATTAATTGCTGGTGGCTGTCCTGAATGCTTAAGGGAATTATATTAGTATTAGTGGGCAAAGTCTTGGATTAGAAACCAGAAACACTGAGCTGTGTTCCTAACTCTACCCTTGACATGCTACATGATCTTGGGCCGATCACTGCATCCTTGCATCACAGCCTTAATCTGTCTCCAGTTTTTAGGTCATATGTGTTATCTCTTACTGTATATCTCTTTGAGGCCTTTGGAATTAGTGTGATACAAACACTTTTAATAGATGTTAAAATAGTTACAGGCAATAAAGAAGAGTCACTGCTTACCCGGCCCTTCTCAACACACTGGGTTACCATGACAATATTGTGAACATTTTGCTCCCATGCCATCTTCCAGAACTCATCTTTGGTGCCAGGCAAAGGGCCCTGAGTTGCTATGTATTCCCTGCGGAAATTATTGCCCTGCAAGTAAAGAGAACTCCATTAGTTTCCATAAAAGAAAAAATTCAATAGTCAGATGCACATCATCTTGGAAGATGTGGAGAGAATAGCTGATAGAGACTACCTTCTGGTTTTCATAGCACAAGAACAAGGGGCACAAAATAATTTTAAGCCACAGT
>JANHGN010004393.1:4171-15290 GCA_024605025.1 Megaceryle maxima
TCCAGAGTTTTTTCTACAGCTTATAGGATGTTTTAAAAATTAAAACCATCTCACAACAACAAGAGAAACGTTTCCTCAGTCTTCTTGGTGTCTCCAGAAGAAAAAGGAAATGGGTCTTCAATTATCAAAACCAGCAAGACAGACATTTTTGGTTTTAAAAAGAAAAAATATGGAAAAAACCCACTCCTAAACAAAACAATGGATGCCTCCTTTCTCTCATGATGATAAGAACTGCAAAATAACTATACTAATGATTTGACATTCAGCAGCATCTGCTCACAGTCCACTTAAAATGAATCCCAGCAGGCCAGCAGTGCTTAACTCACAGGCAGTTAGCTATGGATATTAAATGATCATGAGAATCTCAGTGCTGCAGAAATGTGAGGTCATTACTTGCTATTGTACAGGTGTACGTTCAAGCACTGAATACTACTTGTACATAATGAGGTTGAACTTTGGTATATTTAGACATTAGAAAGCATTTCTTCCTGTCCTTAAGAAAATTTGGATTTACCTAATGTATGCATACATAGAAATGGTAAGTGCTGAAAATTAACTGCTACAGGATTCCAGTAACTGAAATGAAAATGTAGTTTGGAATTATTTTGCCTTTAATAGCTTAATAATGGTGATATTACAGTTTTTAGTAACACAAAGGTGGTTTATGAGATTTTGTGCAAGGGAGATGATTTACAAAAAGACATAAAAAGGTGTGAAAGTATTTATTTATTATTCACATCTTCACCATCCCTCTTTTTCCCCAAAGCACACACTCCTGTTTTTATTTTATCTAAAACAAAAATCTGTTATAATTATGCAAATGTTAAATAATTACATATTTCAAAGAGGTATACAGCTATAATAAAGCTAATACAAGCAGAGAGAATTTTAAAAAGAAAAAAAAAAAAAAAAAAAAAAAAAAAGAGAAATCAGAATGTGTAGCATACCGTAAGTAGAATTTAGCTATACTGAGTGCCATTACTCTAAAGATCAGTTATATCTACTTGGTATGAACTGTTAACTGCATTTTGGAAATAAGCTGTATTTGCAACAAAATGCATATTGCATAAATGGCTTTTTGTTGTTGTTGATATTGACAATGAAAAAATTCACAAATATTTAGGGTTTGTGCAATTATTTTCAATTTTGAGAAAGTTACTTCAGATCTGTATTTGTTAGTTTGTTTGTCACTAATAACTAGGAAAAAAGTTGTGAGAAGTTTATAAGGGTTTTGCTTTTCCTTTTTTTTTTTTTTTAGAATTTTAGCAGTAGTGTGAAATCTTAGATGTCTTCTGTTTACATCATAAAAGTAATCAAAATGATCAGATGCAAAAGAGGGATAACTTCAGCATGCTTCATGCCTCTCTGTCAAATAATATCCCTCTTGTAAAATTAAGATTAATTTAGTTCTAATGTATATCACAAAAAGGAGATTCTAGGGAGTCTTTGACAAAGCACATCTTGTTTTAGCACTGTGTTCAAGATGATTAAATTTCCCATTTTCTCTTGATAGGAGTTGAAAAGGGGAGTTATTTTTATTCCTAGTCCCACCCCATGTTCATAAAATTAGACTGCAGTTTTTCAAAGAAAGTAAAAAGTCAGCTCCCATATGTGCTCACTTATCCTCGTGAAGGAAAAAAAAAAAAGTCATTGCTGTCTTTTTTCAATTGAGGTAATCCAGAGGAAAGAAAAAGAAACAGGCTAAGATCAGTAGAAATTCTACTAGGAAAGTTCTTATAAGACAGTACAAAAATCTATTGGTATGCAATAAAAATCCAATACAGTAAAGTGGTATGAAAAAAGTATTATTTTCACAGCTTCTGAAGGCTAAAACTGAGGACAATTGAGGACACTGGCAAAACTTTCACAGTGAGTATAAAGATATATTGCAGAGCTTCACATTGACATCTATAAAAGGCTATGATTAACAAGATTAGCTAATATTAAGTATTTCGTTCCCATTATGGAAGTTTGGGGAAAAAAAGACACTGTGCTTTTCTTAACAATAATATTGATATTAACCAGTCAAAACCAAGTGAAACAATAGAGTTCTAACAACTCACATGAGTTTATATGTATAAAGGAAGGGTGAGAAGAATTGTTATGACTTTATTTTTGAGTAGTTTTAATACATTAAAATCTGAGCTATTTTTATATGAAAGATTTTTAAATGGCAAAAGTGCCATTTCTTCTCTCATTTTTCTTCAATATATATTCATGAAGATGTTACATCTGCTTACACAGCTCTGTGCAGCCAGGTGTGAGCTACATGTCCATGGATGGAGACCGTGGACTTGTAGGAGTTACAACCAGGATTAAAAGCAGTATTTAGTGTAATGGGAGATGCTCTCATGTATCCCTCCTGACTGATCTAGAGAGGCAGGCATTTTTCCTAGGTCTTGTGTCCTCTCTGCCAGTTTCATGTATATCTGTAGGCTATTGGTCTGTAAGAGAGCCCAAAGGGTACTAGGTCAGCGTGTTAAACAGCTGAATTGCTCCTTGGTGTTTAGACACTACATTTATTGGTCTATGCCCCCATGCTGAGCTCCATTTCACTCTGTCCTGATGCTGACAACAAGGAGGACGGGGGAAGGTGGGAGTTCACCATTATGTTTCATCTTGTGTAGAGCAGATTTCTTTTATTTATTTTAATTATATTTAATATGCTGAAATAATTAATGATACTAATTCAGTGTAAATTAAGAACAAGAAAAGGAAATCCAAAAAAAGCACTTTAGTTCTTTATTATATTTTTAGGAATGTAGTACCTAGAAAGTTGATCTACATGAAGAAATCAATGGGTAGTCATAGCTAAAGCACTTGGGTGAAACTGGAATGAAATTAGTTATAGCTAATTACCTGATAATGTTTTGGATAAAACAGGGCTATATATATTATAAACAGTACTGAATGGTACGGTTTGCTTATGCAAAATAAAACATTTCAAAAGGACTGAAAGAAACCAGGACAATTTTCTACTGTTTGAGTGAAAACAGAACTAATTCTGTTTTGTGATTTTACTTTTCAGCTCAGTCTCTTCTAACTAACTGCACTGTCTGAAGTTAGCACCGTGTTTTTGCACACAGCATCTGCTTCTAGCAGTGATAACACACGATGTTTAGAGTTACTACCAAGGATTGGTGTAGCAGGCCAAGGTCACTGCTACATCTTGAGTACCACATTGCGGGGTGCAGAAAGTAAACAGCCACACCTGTGTGGAAGAGTAGCCAGCACAGATGACCTTAAACTGACCAGTGAGGTCATATTATATATCATATTTTGTATAAAGCTGAGGGATCAGGAGGGTCGAGTTCTCTCCTTCAATGGCTGGCATCTGAGGAGGACTCTGTCTGTTTTGCCTTCAATCCCAATCTGTGTGTTCTGGAATCCAGTTCCAGAATCCAACTCCTGGATCTGGTTCCTGTTTGCCTCTGAGTCCAGTCTGGAACATCCCCAGTGACTGCTGCACAGCATCAGTGGTGCCACCTCAGGGGAGGTTGGGTTTGGTACTGGTTTTGTATATATTTGTATATATTCTATTATTATTATTTTCATTAAAGCTGTTCTAGATTTCATTTCCAAACTATAAGTCTCTCTCCCTTATTTCCTTTCTCTCCCCCTTTGGGGAAGGAGAGGTGTTAACAAAGAGAGTCTGTTATAAGTCTAGTGGACAGCTCTAACCCTAAAAATAGACAAAAGTATAATTCTAAAAGACTATCCTGGTTTTGGCTGGGAGAGAACTAATTTTTCTTTCTGTAACCAGAATACTGCTACATTTTGGATTCAGTATGGAGATTGGTATGAGAAGTTAGCTAATAATATACTCATATATACTTTTCAACTTCCCTTGTCTTGCTAGTGTGCAGGTGCCCCAGAGTCTGAATGAGAGCACAGATAGGGTAACAGGCTAAAACAGGTCAATGAATATTCCATATCATACAACATCATGCTCAGTATATAGTTGATGATTACCTGGGAAGCTGTGACTCTCTCCCTTCTGGGATTTTGGTTTTGGAATTTCTCTCTCGTGGTTCATTAGCCATGGATGGGTATCAGTTGACAGGTGGTGATAAATTGCATTTTGCATCACTTATTTGAATATTCTATCATTATTATTATATTTAAATTATTAAAATATTTTTATATCAACATACATTTCTCCTCACTTTTAATTCTCCAATTTTCTCCCCTGTTCCCTGGACTGGGGTAGGATAAGAGAGTGTGGTGATTGGCTGCTGGCCAGGTTGACAGAAACTATGACAGAAACAACTATGACAGAAACTTCATTAGAACTATTAGGTTTAGGGTGATTTGTGTTTAATTTTTCCAACAGAAATAACAATAATAATAAACCAGACCAAACGAACATATAAAACCACAAAAAATCCACAGCATCCCCCAGAAAAAGCCCCAAACCTCAGACAGATAAAAACATCTTGATTTCAGAAGCAATATAAAATGAAACATTTGAGGAATTCAACAGTGCTTACTTTGTTAATTGTGCACTTTCATTTTTGCTAGTAACAGATGTGCGTAAACAGTCAAGCTGTAACTTTAGACCATTATTACAACATTGGATAATATTAAATTCAATAGCAACAGAAGAATTTATCTGTATATTTGTGTTGGGTTTTTTTGTCACTTCCATCAAATTAGGAGTATTGAATAGCTTCAAAATTTTAAAATAACTATATTCTGTTTCATTTTTCTTGTTTATATAGACATTTTTTATTGACAGACTTCATTGAAATAAATACTTATCTGTCTAAATAGATAGACACAGAATTCAATATAAAGCTCAAATCACTCCAGTCTTCATAGAAAATCAGTTAAATATTCTAAATAAGTTTTGATATTAAATATCTGGCTTTTCCACATCCTGAGCTATATTCTCATTCACATTTCACATTTACGATAACCAGGTAAAATGTATGAACGTTAGGAAGAAGGAAAGTTGTGTCATTTGGAATATGTAGTGGTATTTGGTGAAATGGAAATGAGAAACTCTTCGTAATTTTTTTTCCAGTATCTTCTAAACAGTGTATAGTTTGGGGTTTTTTTTTTGTTTTGTTTTGTTTTGGTCAGTTGGTGATTTTTTTATATCTTTCATTCTGTTGATTATTTATATTTATTTACTTACCAAACAAAATTATTCAGTCTCAGTTTAACTGCCTGAAAGCGGGGTTTCTTTTCCAAAAGTATCAGATTATTTCCATAGTCTGTTTACAAATATGAGAATTAGGCATTTCCATGTTGTGATTCAGTCCTTCCTAAGATAAGCCTCTAAGGCAGATGGGTAGACTTTTATTCTAAGGTACCTATCTGTCTGCACCAAAACCAGACAGAAAATAGCTGCTTCCAGTAAATAACGTGTCATTAAAAGTCACTTCAACAAAAATAATGCTCTCTTGTTTTATCTTCTATAACAAGATCAAAAAGCTCCACAAATATTTTTATTAGTGTTAAAGATGTTCAAGCATTATGGAAAAAAATAATCAAAGATTTGGGGATATTTTTATACTGCTGTCTAGAGAGGACAGGAAAATACTTAGCCTGAATACTGATAACATAGGCATAGAATTATTGTGTCTAGCATTTCCTTGTTGGTCTGGGTAAGCCACCAGGAGTCTGGCTTATATTGGACACCTTGTTAATAATTTTCAGTGCTGCGTGTTATTTTATCAGCTATGAATTAATTCACTCTTTTAAACTGTGTAACAGAAAGGATCATGCTGCCTTGTGGACAGAAGTATCATGCGTAATATGAATAAATCTGATAAATACGAGATTTATCAAATTTATCCTGTTAGACACGAAAAATATGAGATAAATCTATGTGCACAAAGAGTAGTGATAGCACTGGGGAAGAGGTTAAAAATGTAACAATATAACTGTGCAATGGTAAGAATGATTTTATTACTTTATACTCTAGAAATAACAGCAAACTAAGGGACCTAATTAGCATACAGCCTCAGGTTCCCACCACTGATCAGTGGGCCACTTAGGTGTCTGGTTTTTTTTTTTTCTTTCTTTCTGATTTTTCCTCCCTCTTATTTTAAAATGAAATTAATTCTCTCCCTCAAGGCAATAATCCTGTCTCTGATCTGTAAAATATTAATTTAAAAAATGGTCTTCTTTCTTATTGAAAGCTTATAGGATAGGACGCACTATCTGTTTGACTACTTTAGTTCTGTTAATTACAGTAGATGTTATAGGCAAGTGTATATGTTATATAAAACATAAGAGGAACAGTGGTCTCAAATTTAAGCTAAACTTGACTTTCATCATAATGAGGAAAGATGCTGTTTATCTCTCTACAGGATTCAGAAGTATGCATTTTATAGGGTAAGTGGGCACAGAGAAATTATTGTGGTGTAGATATGTTCTCATCTGATATATGAATTGTAATTCTGCATACATTCAAGGTTGAATGATTTTGAGCAATAGAGGACTCAGTTAATTGACTGCTGTCTTAGAAGTTATTGTAGAACAAAGTTGGAACACAAAGTTGATTTTTAATAGTGAAATCACATATTAGAATCTAACAGTGAAATCACTTTTTAGGATGCAGCAAAGAGACTCCTCTGTACACTGAATTAGCTGTATCACAGGTGAAACAAAGATGTTTTCAGTTTATCTTGGGACATTTGTTATTTTCTTGCACTATTCCGAATCACAGAATCACTGAGGCTGGAATACACCTCCAAGATCATCAAGTCCAGCCTATGACCCAACACCACGACATCAGCTTGACCATGTCACTAAGCGCCACATCCAACCTTACCTTAAACACCTCCAGGGGATGACAACTCCACCACCTCCCTGGACAATACATTCCAGTGTCTAATCACTCTTTCCATGAGGAAGTGCTTCCTAATATCCAACCTAAACCTCCCCTGGCACAGCTTCAGGCCATGCCCACTCATCCTGTCACTAGTTGCCTGGGAGAAGAGCCTGACCCCCACCTGACTACAACTTCCCATCAGGTAGTTGTAGAGAGCGATGAGGTCCCCCTGAATCTCCTCCAAGCTGAACAAACCCAGCTCCCTCAGCCTCTCCTCATCAGATTTTCCCTCCACTCCCTTCACCAGTCTCATCACTCTCCTCTGGACCTACTCCAGTACCTCAATATCCTTCTTAAAGTGAGGGGCCCAGAACTGCACACAGTACTCAATATGAGGCCTCACTAGTCTCAAGTACAGGGGGAGAATTACATCCTTAGACCTGCTGGCCACACGATTCCTGATACAAGCCAAGATGCCATTGGCTTTCCATGCCACCTGGGTACACTGCTGACTCGTTTTCAGCTGGTTGTCAACTAGTACTCCCGAGTCCCTCTCTGCCAGGCTGCTCTCCATCCACTCACCCACCAGTCTGTAGCGCTGCAGGGGGTCACTGTGGCCAAAGTGTAGGACCCTACACTTGGTCTTGTTAAACCTCATATTACTGGTCTCAGCCCATCAACTCAGCCTGTCCAGGTCCCTCTGCAGCATCTCCCAACACTCCAATAGATCATCACTCCCCCCCAACTTAGTGTCATCCACAAATTTACTAACAGTAGACTCAACCTCCTTATCCAGGTCATCAATAAAAAATGTTGAATAGAACTGGGACCAGTACTGATCCCTGGGGGACAGCACTTGGTCACTGGACACCAACTGGATACAGCACCATTCACAACCACTCTCTGTGCCCAGTCATCCAGACAGTTTTTAACCCAGCAAAGGGTGCACCTGTCCAAACCATGGGCTACCAGCTTTTCCAGGAGGATGCTGTGGGAGAATTTGTCATAGGCTTTGCTGAAGTCTAGGTAGACCACATCAACAGCCTTCCCCTCATCTACCAGATGGGTCACCCAGTCATAGAATGAAATCAAATTGGTTAGGCAGGACCTTCCTTTCCTAAATTCATGCTGGCTGGGCCTGAGCCCTTGGTTGTCTTGTATGTGCCAATTGATGGCACTCAGGATGATCTGCTCCATACCCTTGCCACACATCGAGGTCAGGCTGACAAGCCTATAGTTTTCTGGACCCTCCTTCCGGCCCTTCTTATGGATGCCAACCTCCAGTCATCTGGGACCTCCCTGGTTAGCCAGGACCAGTGATAAATGATGGAGACCGGCTTAGTCAACTCTTGTGCCATCTCCCTAAGCACCCTAGAATGAATCCTATCTGTACCTATAGACTTGTTAGGATCTAAGTGGCACAGCAGGTCACTAACTACTTCCTCCTGGATTGCTGGAGGGATATTCTGTCCCCATCCATGCCTACCAACTCAGGAGCCCAGTGGCCCTGAGGACAGGCAATCTTTTTGTTAAAGACTGAGGCAAAGAAGGTGTTAAGCACCTCAGCGTTTTCCTTGTCTTTCATTACTATGTTTCCCCCTTCATCCAGTAAGGAATGGAGATTTTCCCTGGCCCTTCTTTTGTTATTAATGTATTTATAAAAACACTTTATTATCCTTGACAGAATTGGCCAGATTAAGTACTAACTGAGCCTTTGCATCTCTAATTCTCTTTCTACATGAATATCCCTAAATGCTTCATGGTTCACCTGCCCTTCTTCCAAAGTTGATACGCTCTTTTTTTTTCCTGAGTTCTTGCAAAAGCTCCTTACTCAACCAGGCTGGTCTTCTACCCTGCCAGCTCATTTTTTCAGCATGTAGGGACAGCCTGCTCCTGTGCCTTCATAATTTCATTCTTCAAGTAAGCCCAGCCTTCTTGGGCCTCTTTGCTTTTGAGGGCTGCTTCCCAAGGGACTCTCCAAACCAGCGTCCTGAGTAGACCAAAGTCACCCCTCTGGCAGTCCAAGGCAGAGGTTTTACTGACAGCCCTCCTAACTTCACCTATTAAAAATTCTATCACATCATGGTCACTGTGCCCCAGACTACCTCCATCACATCTTCCACCAGCCCTTCCCTGTTTGTAAAGAGTGGGCCTAGTGCATTACTACCCAGGGTAGGCTAGCTACCATGGAGGTAAACTACTATTCTTGTTTTCTTAATAGAAGAGGTTGTCATACAAGTAGGCTGTCTTGCCTGGGCCTCTCCTCCAACCCAGATGGACTGTCATCTGTGTCATCATTAGCTTGCCCCTCTACCTTCAGAACCTCATACCTATTCTGTAATTGTATCTGGGGGGGGGGGTGTAGGAAGGGAAGGGGGGGTGTCTGTGACCCCAAGCAGGAACCTGCTTCCATCTTCCCTCATCTTTCTTGCTATTGTTAGCCTGCTGGGTGGAGGGCAGAGGGTTCATTTTTATTTCTTCTCTGGTGTACCTGCCTCTGAGATGGTAGAGTACATCTCCACCAATCTATCTCCTCCTCAGATTTTCCAATACTTCTTAACCTCTCAGTGTCATCCTGTAGCTTAACCACCACGAAAAGCAGGTCATCAACTTGGTCACACCTTGCACACCTGCTATTAATGCTGTCATCCGGTACTGGAGATAGGCTGTGGCATTCTCAGCTGCCAAGGACCTGGACAGCCACATGCCTCCGTGGCAGGGTTGTCTGGTTTGCTGCATCCTTTTTATCACTTTTGCCTGAGTGGAACCATCTCTAATCTGTTTGCCCGTGGCTGCTGCACTCCGCACAGACTCCACGTGCACCACCCTCCCGTGCGCCCTGCTGGCCACAAACCAACAAGCGAGAATGCAGCTGTCTTGCTGTTCGGGGTCTGAGCTCTGCTTCCGTTTTCTCCGTGTTTAAATCTCCTGCGGTTTCTCCGGGAAGGCTCCCAGGCACGTCAAGCTCTCGGTCACTCCCGTGAGGGATGCCGAGTCCTGACAGGTTTCTCCTTCTTTCTTTGGGCTTCCCCGGGTGTGACATTCAGGATGTCTAGTGCTTGTCTCGAACAATCCAAGAGATAAGTGATGTACTTAGGCACTCAGGATATCTGTTGTCTGTCTTGAGACATCTAAGAGTTAAAGAAGATTGGTGGACGGACTAAAGAGATGTCTCAGCAACCCACCAAACCGTTTTACTCCCTCCCCCGACCTAAGAACTGGGGAGTTCAGTGTGGGACATGCTGAGATTGGAAACAAAGGAGTTCTACAACTGACGCTGGGACCAGAATGTGCAGTGATAACCAGGCCTTGAAAACCACTGACTTAGCAGGAAAAGATAAAGAGTGCCAATGTCAAGCTGCCTGCTAGGACCGAACCTTCCCTGCAATAAATTAATCGTGGGGCGCCAGTTGTCTCAACCTCCTCTTTTGCAACTATTTGCAACTATTAGCCTTGGCATTGTATCCCCCCTTTCTTATCTTGGAGGAGCATGGAGAAGATAGAAGGAGTTTCTGACCTGTACAGGAAGGAAAGTAGGGGTGCAGTGGGCAAGAACTGTATAAAAATCTGGGACACTATGAAGAAGAAGAAACACTTCCCCACCGCTGACATCGCTGAACTGTGGTGGTAACTATCCTATCGCTTGCTGTCCTCCGCATTTCTGCTTTCTCCTTTCTTTTCTGTCTCTGTTTTCTTCCCTGACCTATCCGCTCTAGGGACTTTGTTGCGTTACTCTAATAAAAGTTTGTTGTGTACATGACATCTGACCTCGTATCCATCTTAATTTCACCTTTCAGGATCACCTTTAAACCTTTTCACGGGTCCTGCCGGACAACAAAGGGGTGTAGCTGCTGTGCGGCTTATACCAGGAGTTGATTAATTATGGACGTAAATACGGGCCAACTAATCCCTCTCCTCATCGATCAGAAGCTAAAGCAGTCCGATGGGCCAGTCTGTCACCTCGTGATAGACCCTCAGGGAAAAGATTTAGGTGTCCCACACCTAACCTTATTGCCCCGACGGCAAGGAGAGACCTTTGACATCTTGGTTGGCAAAAGGGGATTCCGCGTGAATTAATGGATGGGACCCCCATAGATGTGTTGAAAAAAAATAGTGACTGCTTGGCCAGATAAACAACCCGTTTCGGCGGTGCGTGAGAAATATGCCCGTGAAGAAACAACAGCCAGTGCCCCCCCACTCATGCAGGACCCCATTCTGTGTATGAAAGCTAAACAGGGAAACTAGATGCCTCGCTCCCCGGGGCGGGGGGGGGGGGGGGGGGGGGGGGGGGGGGGTGAGATTATGTAAAAAAACACACCAGAGGGGTGGGGAGGT
>JANHGN010004393.1:15300-26854 GCA_024605025.1 Megaceryle maxima
GGGGCCCTGGGTGGTAGGAAGGACAGAAAGGGGGAAGACGGGGCGCCGGGCCCGGGGGGGGGGGGGGGGGGGGGGGGGGGGGAGACGGAGGCTGCATGTATATTAGACAACTCACCAGGAATGTTGACGGAGATGTGTTGATACCAACTATTGTGGGCCCTCGTAAACTGCCCATTACCTTTTTAGGAGACACTGGAGCTCAAATTTCTGCTCTCACAGAAAGGGACGCAAATAGTTGCGGTGTAAAACCTTCCAAGAAACCCCTGTGAATAATGGGTGCCGTGGGCGCCGCACAAATCGTCATCTCCGCCCTTGTTAAAATCCTATTGCCAGGAGAGGATTATTTCATTTCTGTGAGAATGGTGATTGGTGAATTTCCCTTCAGTCTGTTGGGCATTGACGTTTTGCAGGGGCGAACATGGACCGACGACCAGGGGAAACAAGTGGGCGTTTGGTATCTCTAACATGCAGGTTTGCCTGTTACAAACCACACCGCCCCTTCCCCCATCTAAAATAACTAACGTTAAGCCGTATGCATTGTCCCTGGGCGCCAGAGCAGGAATCACTCCGGTGATCGAAGATCTAAAGCAAAAAGGAGCGGTCGTCCCCAGTCATTCCCCTTTTAACTCCCCAGTCTGGCCAGTAAATAAACCAAACGGGAAATGGAGGCTCACAATAGACTATCGCAGGTTAAATGCAAACACTGCCCCTTTAACTGCTGCCGTGCCAAACATCGCTGAACTCATTGCCTTGATACAAGAGAAGGCACACCCTGTCATGGCTATTATCGGTGCCAAAGATATGTTTTTCATGGCCCCATTGCAGGTAGAAGACAGAGATCAATTTGCTTTTATATGGGAAGGACAACAAAACACACGCCTTCCCCAAGGGTCCAAACACTCTCCCACTTTAGCACATCATGCTCTAGCACAGGAGCTCGAGCTGATTCCCAGAGAGGACTGGGTGAAAGTATATCAGTAGTTCATGTGCTAATTGCTGGGGATCAAGTGGAAGCTGTGCAAACCACCCAGGAGCGCATAATCTCTCACTTGGAAAATACAGGTTTGCAAATTCCACCAGAAAAAGCACAGCTGCCCTCTCAGGAAGTAAAGATTTGGGGCATCTGGTGGAGAGGAGGTAAAACTTGTATTCCCCCAGAAACCCTGACTACTCTGGAACAGATCACAAAACCAGAATCAAAAAAGGAGCTACAACATGTTTGGGGGTTACTGGTGTTTTGGCGAAAGCATATACTCGATTTTTCTATCATAGCAAGACCCCTATATGATTCACTGCGGAAGGGGTCACAGTGGCAATGGACTGAAGTACATGGTGAAGCTCTAAAATTGTTAATTTTTGAAGCTACGGCACGCCAAGCCCTGGGCCCAATTTATCCTTCCGACCCAGTTCACACTGAGTGGGGTTTTGCACCAAGTGGCATGTCTGTGACTTGTGGCAAAAAGGGCCACAAGCACCGGTTCGGCCCATTAGTTTTTACTCTCGCAGCTTTAAAGATGCTGAGAAGAGATCTACCCCTTGGGAGAAGGTTTCGTTTATGGTAAGCATAGCACTTCGCGAAGCCGAAAGAACAATTTCGGCAGCAACCACTGGTACTTAGAGGCCCATTTAAGGTGCTTAAATCAGTATTGTCGGGGACCCCACCCTCTGACGGGGTCGCCCAGCGAGCATCTGTAAGGAAATGGTACGCCCAAATTGAGCACTACTGCGCAATTTTTAAAGTGACCGAAGGGACTCCTGTAATGTTGTCTATCCAGGGAGAGCCGGAGGGTGAGGCTACTGAGATAAACCTCCTCCTGTTATACAGGTAGCCCCCCAGTTTACTGGGCAATTAGAAAATGCCTGGTTCACTGATGCATCTGCTAAACGAGAGGGAAAGGTGTGGAAATACCGGGCAGTCGCTTTGCGAGTTGATAATCAACAGGAAATAATTACTGAGGGTGAAGGTAGTGCACAAGTGTGGGAATTAGTAGCAGTGTGGAGTGTTTTTCAGCACGAATCTCAAACTTCCTCTCTTGTCTATATCTACACTGACTCTTATGCTGTCTTCAAGGGATGCACAGAGTGGCTTCCCTTTTGGGAACAAAATGAATGAATGGGAAGTGAAACGCATTCCCATTTGGCAGAAAGATAAATGGCAGGAAATTTTAACCATTGCAAAGAAAGGTTCATTTGCTGTCGCATGGGTAGCTGCTCATCAGGTTGATAAGTCCCCCACGAGCCAATGGAATAACAAAGTAGATGAATTGGCCCGCTTGGCACCTTTGCAAAACACCCCCATAGCAGAAGACTGGGAGAGGCTTTTGGAGTGGCTGCATGTAAAAAGGGGACATTCAGGAATCAAAGATTTACATTGTGAAGCCCAAGCCTGAGGCTGGCCTGTTACCCAAGAACAATGCAAAACCTGTATTTCTGCCTGTGACCAGTGCCTAGAAGATGATCCTTTGCATCTGAGAACTGGAAAGGGACTATGGGAAGCCTGGCAGGTAGATTATATTGGTCCCTTTCGGAAATCAGAAGGCAGGCAATATGTGTTAGTGGGGGTAGAAATTTTATCAGGATTAGTCCAGGCAGAAGCTTTTGCATGGGCAACAGGGGAAAACACAGTTCTTGGCTTGAAAACATGGTTTGGGACACTCCCAAAACCTCAAACGGTTCAATCAGATAATGGCACACATTTTACTGCCAAAATTGTGCAAGACTGGGCAAAACAGGAGGGAATCAATTGGATTTTCCACATTCCCTACTATTCACAAGTAAATGGAATAGTGGAAAGAATTAATGGCATGTTAAAATGTTTTCTGAAACCACAAGGCAGTGGGTGGACATCAAGACTGAGGGATGCAGTTACATTTGTAAATAGCTGATGGGAGAGGAATGGATGTCCAAAGTTGACAGCCTTTTGCCCCAAAGCTCTCACTATTTTACCCTTTCCCATTGAATCAGATCACCCAACCCACCCCTTCTATTACCCAGGGCAACCAGTCCTGGTGGACCTCCCCACAGTTGTGAGAGTCCCCCTTGTGCTAAAAATACTCCTAAACCTGTATATCTGGAAAGCCAGAGATGCTCATAACAAAGAGCACAAAATCAACACAAGATGGATTGTCCCATCCTTTTAATATTAACCCGATCCTTTATTTAGGACCGAGGATCCTTCCTTTTTGTCTCTTTACAGGCACAGAACCAAGAGGATCAAATCTCCGCTAAGCAACTTTATGGGAGAATTGACTCCTGAAACCCTTGTACTTGTGTGTATTGTTTGTATAATCATTGCAGTAGGTGCGACCATATCATGTATTATGGAATATTACCCCTTATTCTTTGGACAACTGTCCTCCGTGTCCTTGCTTTTGAAGGGAGAGACCAAACACCAGAATCATGAAAGACTGGGGAGGATGAAATGAATTTATGGTTTTAGGTGAACAGATAGCCCGAGCCTTTGAGCTCATCTTTTGTTGGGTGTGTGGAAGATCCTTGGGACTTTCAAGTTGGCCTTGGATAGCCAAGCCAGTTGCTGCTAAGTGGTGGATAAGCAAGCTAAGTGATGTGAGAAATGGTACAGCATTTTGGGAAGAGGATGCCTCCCCCTGGTCCATTCGTTATCTTGAAAAAGGCATATGCTGTTTTAATAGAACTGATCCCCATGGACATTTTGTGGGACGAAGTAATTGTGAATGGACCTTGTCTCCTGATTATGATTGCTGGGATCCATATTGTTGCCCCTATGATTGTTCTAAGTATGCAGGAAGATGGAATCAGACCCATGTAAACCTTTCCAATAATAGTTGTGTCAAATGCTCTTACAAAAAACCAGCAGGGGAAGGATGTAAAGCTATGGGACAGGACAAGTTTTTTGATGTCTTGGTTTTGAGTTGCCCCCATGCTAACACCACCAGTCCTAACCACATCATACGTGTATATCAATGGCAGTGGCAACTCCAGAATGGCTCTCGCACTCAATTCAAGAAAATTTGGGCTAGTTCAAATCAAACAGGTAAAGACTTTGCTTGTAATTGTAAATGGAAAGAAAATGGGGAAGCATGGTGATGTGACTACTGTGATAAAGGTGGAAAGCCCACCGTCCTGGCAGGACCCTTGGGACCAGGTGGCACATTATATTATCAGACAACAAAGGGGTGCAGCTGCTGTGCGGCTTATACCAGGGGAGGGAAGGCAGAACCCAGCCGCACCCAGCCTCCCGCTGCGGTGAGGAGCGTTAGAAAGCAAGGGGGTTCTGCCCGATCTCTCGTAAGACCACACACCAGCCCCAGTGCCTATTTGTGCACCTGATATCGTGTTATCTTTGTTTTGTCCTGGCAAGATCATAAAAATGGCCACGTATCTGAATACTGGATCGTGACAATCTGGAAATACTGTAAGGAAGATAATGGAAGTTTAAAACAGTGTTCAAAGGAATTAGGCAGCACTGAGGGCATTACCTAGAAACTCCTGCCTTAGGACTACCTCTAACAAGAAAAAAAGGAGGGTAATTGTAGTTGGCAACTCCCTTCTGAGAGGAACTGAGAGCCCCATATGCTGACTGGATCCACACCATAGGAAAGTCTGCTGCCTCCCTTGGGCCAGGGTCAGAGAGATTACTAGGGAGCACTCTGGTCTGGTACGGCCATCAAATTATATTGGTTATCTAGGTTGGTAATGATGATGTTATGGAGAGAAACCTGAAAACAATTTAAAAAGTCTTCAGGGGCCTGGGGAGATCGCTTGAGGGCTCGGGAACCCAGGTGGTGTTCTCTTCAATCCCTTCAGTGGCAAGGATAAATACTGAAAGAGGAAGGAAGACCCACCTGATGTGTCTGAGAGGCTGGTGCCACTGACAGAATTTGAGAATTTTTTGAACATGGGGATCTTTACGCTCACAGGATCTGAGGGTGACAGACGGAGTTCATCTGTCTCAAATGAGATGGCTGGGCTCACTGAAAGGGCTTTAAATTAGGTCTGAAGGGGGAAGGGGATAAAACTGGGCCTGCTAGAGTTGAGCCTAAGGGTGGCAGGCCGCTGTTGGGAGTTAAGTCATTAGCCCAGCTCAAGTGCCTTTACGCTAATGCACGCAGTATTGGAAACAAACATGAGGAGCTGGAGGCCATTGTGCACTACAACTTCTATGATGTAGTCACCATTACAGAAACATGGTAGGATGACTCTCATGAGTGGAGTGCTGCAGTGGATGGCTATAAGCTCTACAAATGGAATAGGCAAGGTAGAAAGGCTGGTGGGGTGGCTCTCTATATTAGGGAGGGTTTTGATTGCATGGAGGTCAACAAGTGTGATGGACCAGTCAAATATTTATGTGTAAAGTTGAGGAAGGCCAAGGAGGTGGATATCCTGTTGGGAGTCTGTTATAGAGCACCCAACCAGGATGAAGAGGTTGATGAACTGTTCTGTAGACAACTTGCAGAAGCTGCAAAATTGCAAGCCCTTGTTCTTGTGGGGGGACCTCAACTTACCAGACATCAGCTGGAAAGACAACACAACAGACAGGAAACAGTCTAGGAGATTCCTGGAGTGTGTGGATGATAACTTCCTGACTCATCTGGTAAGTGAGCCCACCAGGGGAGTTGCCTTGCTGGACTTGTTGTTTACATAGATGGTCTGCTGGATGATGTGGTAGCTGGAGGCTGGTTTTGGCTTAGCAACCATGAAATGATAGAGTTCTCAACTCTTGGCCAAGTAAGGAGGAGGACAGCAGAACTATTACCATGGACTTCGAAGGGCAGACTTCAACCTGTTTAGAACACTGGTTGAGAAAGTCCCTTGGGGTACAGTCCTAGAGGGCAAAGGGGTCCAGGAAGGCTGGACTTTTTTCAAGAAGGAGCTCTTAAAGGCACAGGAGCAGGCTGTCCCCATGTGTCACAAGACAAATTGTTGGGAAAAATGACCGGCCTGGCTGAAGAGGGAGCTTTTGCTGGGACTTAGGAGAAAGAGGAGAATCTACCACCTTTGGAAGAAGGGGCACGCTGCTCGAAAAGAGTATAGGGATTTAATTAAGTCATGTAGAAAGAACATTAGAGGGGCAAAAGCTCAGCTAGAAGAGGTGCAAGAGATGATAAAAAGTTTTTTTACAAATATATAAACATCAAAGAAGAACCAGGGAGAATCTCCACCCTTTATTGGATGTGAAGAGGGAACATTATTACCAAAGATGAGGAAAAGGCTGTACTTAATGCCTTCTTTGCCTCAGTCTTTCATAGTCAGACCAGTTATCCTCATTGTATTCAGTCCCTGAACTGGAAGATAGGGATGGAGATCAGAATAATCCCCTCATAATCTAGGAAATAGTAGTGAAAGACCTGCTAAGCCAACTGGACAACCATAAGTCTATGGGGCTGGATAGGATCCATCTGAGAGTGCTGAGGGAGCTGGCAGAGGAACTGGCCAAGCCTCTGTCCATCATTTATCAGCAATCCTGGTCAACTGGGGAGGTCCTGGATGACCAGAGACTTGCCAACATGACACCCATCTACAACAAGGGCAGGAAGGAGGATCTGGGGAACTACAGGCCTGTCAGCCTGACCTTGGTTCCGGGCAAGATTATGGAACAGGTCATCTTGGGAGTGATTATGTAGCAAGTTCAGGACAACATGGGGATTAGGCCCAGACAACATAGTTTCATGAAGGGCAAATCCTGTTTAACCATCCTGATCTCCTTCTATGATCTGGTGACCCACCTAGTAGATGAGGGAAAAGCAATGTATGTTGTCTACCTGGACTTCAGTAAGGCTTTTGGCACTGTTTCCCACAGCATTCTGCTGGAGAAGCTGGTGGTTTATGGCTTGGACAAGTGGACTCTTCACTGGGTTAGAAACTGGCTGGATGGCTGAGCCCAGAGAGTGGTGGTAAATGGAGTTAAATCCAGTTGATGACAGGTCACAAGCAGTGTCCCTCAGGGCTCAGCTTTGGGAACAGATAAAGATATTAATCTTTATCAATGACCTGGATGAGAGGATCGAATGCACCCTTAGTAAATTTGCAGATGACATGAAATTAAGTGGGAGTGTCAATCTGCTTGAGAGTAGGAAAGGTCTGCAGAGGGATTTTGACAGGCTGGAGTGATGGGCTGAGGTCAATGGGATAAGGTTTAACAAGGCCAAGTGCCAGGTCATGCACTTTGGTCACAACAACCCCAGGCAATGCTACAGGCTTGAGGAAGAGTGGCTGGAAAGTTGCCTGGTGGAAAAGGACCTAGGGGTGTTGGCTGACAGTCAGCTGAACACGTGCCATAGGTGTGCCCAGGTGGCCAAGAAGGTCAACGGCATCCTGGCCTGTTTCAGAAATGGTGTGACCAGCAGGAGTAAGGAGGTGATCGTGCCCCTGTACTTGGCACTAGTGAGACTGGACACAGTACTCAAGGTGCAGTTTTGGGCACCATAGTACAAGAAGGATATTGAGGTGCTGGAGTGGTGAGGGGTCTGGAAAGCATGCCTTATGAGGAGAGGCTGAGGGAACTGTGGTCATTTAGTCTAGAGAAGAGGAGACTGAGAGGAGACCTTATTGCTCTCTACAACTACCGAAAAGGAGGTTGTAGTGAGTCTGGTGTTGGTCTCTTCTCCCAAATTACTAATGATAAAACAAGAGGAAATGGCCTCAAGTTGCATCAGGGGAGGTTTAGATTAGATATTAGGAATAAAATCTTCACTGAGAGAGTGGTTAGGCACTGGAACAGGCTGCCCAGGGAAGTAGTGGAGTCATCCTCCCTGGAGGTGTTTAAAAAATGAGTAGATGTAGCACTTGAGTCTATGGTCTAGTGGATAGAGAGATGTTAGGATAAAGGTTGGACTTGATGATCCTAAACGTCCTTTCCAACCATAATGATTTTATGATTCTGTGGTCATTAGGAAACAATTCTGTAGTGTTAGGGTGACTGAGCAGTGGAGCTGTTTTCCCAGAATAGTTGTGTAGTCTCCATCATTTGAGAGCAGGGGAATTGGACAGAATGACCCTCATGGTTTCCTTTCAACCTCAACCGTCCTGTTAGTTTGCATTTCTATGTAAGTATGTTCTCGTAAATAATCAGACCTTAGATCTTTGTGTATGTATGATGAAATTTAATTCTGAAGTTAAAGTTTTCAATGTAACTGTAAGTTCAAAATACACAAACTGTACTAAGAGGAGTTATCATTATGATCTTAAAAATAGTACATAGCAAGAAAAGGTAAATGTGATGATGAAGATAATAGACAAATACATTCAAAAGAATAAGCAACGTTAGCAATATTTGGCAGGGAAGAATGAGAATTACAAATATTTACATCATATATAAACCACAAAATTTATAGGTAGTTTTTTAAGATTAAATTAAAGCACAGCTATGTGAACTGTTCTTTAATCAGAAATATCTTATATGTGTGCAAATGGAAATTCATATATTTACAAACGTACAGGTGTGTATTATAATACATAATAGTAGCTTTTTGGCTTGTGTATATATGCATAAGACACAAAGAAGGACCAGGAACAGCTTTCCCTTTGGCACATGTACATAAATATAAGCAGAAAAAGAAATGATGTATACAGACACATACTATTAAGTCAAACTATTTTTCCAAATATTAGCAAAAATAATCAGGATGGAATGATTTTTATGGAGCTACGTGAGGTGTTCCTTTCTTTTTCTAAAAGCCATGTTAACCTGGCAATTAAATTAGAATAGATTAGAGTTGTAATTAACATTGAACTTACTAAATAGTCTGAATATTAAGCTTTCAACATCATGGGTTTGCCTCGCATGGAAAAGTGAGTAATTTGATATATTATACCATAGAAGACATTGAAACTGCTGTGAAGGAAGTTTTGTCCAGGAAAATGCTACTGAAGTGTAAATTTGGGGTCAAAATCATAAGGCTAAAGGTAGCTAAATAAATTAAATTAATTCAAGGATCTCTCACAAGATGAAAAGCATGTGGATTCATGAATAGTATTTAGCAAAACACCCCTTCAGAAACTGTAGGTCTTTTTCCATTAACAAGAATACATTAGTATTCTACTCTTTAGTAATTAATTAAAAGGCATATGCTGAAAAAATTACTTACCATGGAATTAAAACTTGGCAGGAACATCTGCTTTTTTTAAAAAAAAAAAGCCAGAGGGGAAAAAAAAAATGCATGGTTATATTATGTTATTTAGTCCCATGAAATAAAGGAGAATAGAGGGTTTCTGACCTCAGAATGTAATTTATCCTGCAGTTATAGTTTTAATAGAGAGTTTTGGCCATTAGACCACATTACAAATGCTCTGACAAGTTCTTAGTTTGTGTACTTGGGTGTGTAGAAGAGATGGTTTTCCCTGACTACCTAATAGTTTTTCAGGTGACTAGCTACATTTCCTCTTCCTAGAATTGTTTTGTTGTTTCAGTTGGCTAGAGTACCTTTTAGCTTTTATTATTCACTCCTGATAGTGTATCTTAAAGTTATATCTCTCCAATGCCTCCTGTTTTGTTTTGCCAGGGCCTGTAATAACAGGACAAGGGGCAATGGTTTTAAAATTAAAGATGGTAGATCTAGATTGGAGATAAGGAATACATTTTTAACAGTGAGAGTGGTGAGACACTGGAACAGGTTGCCCCGAGAAGTTGTGGATGCCTGCTCACTGGAAGAGCTCAATATTAGGTTGGATAGGGCTTTGACCAGCATATGTTGTGAAAGATGTCCCTGCCCAGGTCAAGAGGATGGGCTAGATCTTTAAAGGTCGGGAGGCTAACTAATTATCTGCTTTATTAGACCACAATTAAATAGAAATGTTTTAAATACAAATATATGCATCTTAAATGAGCATATTACATAAAATATATTAAAATATTTTTTCATTCTTTCTTGTAGTGGGAATTCAGTGGTAGTCCTTTTTGTATTTGAATAAAAAAACAAGTAGGAAAGTAAGGAAAGGAAAGAATACTGATTAACCTACTGTGGTTGCAACCTCTACATAAATTATAACTATTGTGATTAATTTAATCTTGTAATTCTGCTAAGAGAATAATTAAAGAAAATCCAGCTCCAAGCAAACTCTTTTAATTAAGTTCTCACATGCATATTGTTGCAAACCAATGACTACTTTTCAGGAATATATGTGAACTGTATCTTATGGCACTTTTTTCTTTTGATTTCTCTGTCATTTTAACATAATTCTATCTCTAAATAAACCTAAGGAAGACAAAATATACAAGATAATGCTAAAAGATGACAAGATGGTGCTGATAAGGACAATACTGTCATTGTAGCTGTGGTATTTGTCCTGGGTTCAGCTGGGATAGCATTAACTTTTCACCAGAAGCTGGGAGGCACCACAGCCAGCATAGACAGACAAAACAACCAGTGGGATATTTGATACCATACTGACATCATGCCTGCTATATAAGGGTAGGGCTGGCCTGGGGGAAGCACCCAGGTTTGTTGTGTGGTGTGTTTTTAGTAGAGCTAGATGGTCTGGGTGGTGAGCACTGCTTTGTGTATCAGTCATTTAATATATTATTTCATTAGTAGTATTGTTATTACTGTTGTTTCTTGTCTTTTTGTGTTGTTCTAGTAAACTCCCCATATCTCAAACCACAGGGTTTTGCCTTTTTCTCCCATTTCTCCTTCCCATCCTATTGGGGGAGCGTGAGGGGATTGAGTAGCTGCATGGTGTTCAGTTGCCGTCTGGGTTTAAATCATGACAATATCTGACAGCAGATTGTTGCTGTTCCATACTGAATTTTACTTTTTTTTTCTTTTTTTTTTTCTCCAATGTAATAATCTATTTTTATTTGGCTATATTCTTAAACCAAAAGTCTATCTTTGCAACATGTAGAAGAGAGAGCTTGAATATTCATTGCAAGTGGTAATGTGGGCAAATTGTGATACAAAATTCCTGCACCTGCTTATCTTCTGTGGATTGTAGATTAACAACAACATGATTCAATAATTACAGTGAGCTTACCTAAATAACACTTTATAAAAATATTAGATATTTGCCTTTATATAAATTATCTGTAACGCTAATTAATATATTTTAAATTAATGGATAACAATTTTATTTTGTCATAAGACAATGATAAAGAATGATACAAAAGTTCTTTATTTCTAAGACTGAATAAAGATATTTATGAGAAAAAAAACCAAAAAAACCCCAGTAATATCCCCTACCTAATTTTTTCCTTGTGTCTTTGTTGTTCACAATGAGAATTCCCCATGTTGCTCCATCCACCTCCCCCATTTAAATTAATCTACATATTACTTTCCAAGAACTACATTTAGAAATAAGTGTCTCATGATTACATTCTTTTTTTCAAGGACATATAAAATCCTTAAATATGCAAATTATCTTGTAGTCCATAGAAATACATAGAAAAGTAAAAGGAAGGTTTTATTAGATAGTATTATACCAATATACCAAACTTATACCAAACCTAGAACTCATATCAAACTTCTGTTTTCTGCCAAGGGAGAGGGGAGAAAAAACAAAACCAAAACAACAACAAAACAAACAAACAAAAACCACACACAAAAAAATCCCCAACAACAAAAAACCAAAACACCCCCCC
>JANHGN010004393.1:26954-37753 GCA_024605025.1 Megaceryle maxima
TGAAATCAAATTGGTTAGGCAGGACCTTCCTTTCCTAAATTCATGCTGGCTGGGCCTGAGCCCTTGGTTGTCTTGTACATGCTGATTGGTAGTACTCAGGATGATTTGCTCCATACCCTTGCCACATACCGAGGTCAGGCTGACAGGCCTATAGCTTTCTGGACCCTCCTTCCGGCCCTTCTTATGGATGGGCATCACATTGGCCAACCTCCAGTCATCTGGGACCTCCCTGGTTAGCCAGGACCAGTGATAAATGATGGAGAGCATCTTAGTCAGTTCTTGTACCAGCTCCCTAAGCACCCTAGAATGAATCCTATCTGGACCCATAGATTTGTTAGGATCTAAGTGGCACAGCAGGTCACTAACTACTTCCCCTGGATTGCTGGAGGGATATTCTGTCCCCATCCATGCCTACCAACTCAGGAGCCCAGCTGCCCTGAGGACAGTCAATCTTTTTGTTAAAGACTGAGACAAAGAAGGTGTTAAGCACCTCAGCCTTTCCTTGTCTTTCATTACTATGTTTCCCCCTTCATCCAGTAAGGAATGGAGATTTTCCCTGTCCCTCCTTTTCTTATTAATGTATTAATAAAAAAATGTTTTTATAATCCTTGACAGAATTGACCAGATTCAGTTCTAACTGTGCTTAATTCTGATGCATGGAGATTGGACTGCTACTTTGAAAAGAGTTTTTAGAGAAAAATGGAGTGAACTTGTAAAACTCTGACACTAATGGAATCAATATATTTAGCTTTTAAACTAGTAAAACCCCTCTATTTCAATACTTTGAGGATCAAAATGTTAGCATAATGCATAAAATTCATCATTATAGTCATTGTCATCTTTATAATTGTGGAAGCATCTAGATGCAAGTTGAACTATGAAAGCAAATTGCTATGTATTGCACACACCTGTGTAATCCCACACTCAGCTGGGAATAGTTTCTTGAGTTCATAAACCGTTCAGGTGACCACCAAATAAAATGAGACATAATGAAAAGTAGGAATCAGAACTAAAGGTACCCACTGACCCTCTTGCAGCATTAAGCCCTTATTTTTTCACAGTATTGATGTCCCCTGAATGCTTTGCTGCACAGTGTCTTGGCTCCAAAAACTTCACAGGGCACAATACTTGCTCCTGAAATTTCACTCCACGTCTAAGGGTGATATAAACTATGAAGCATACAACTTATAATCAAACTCAAAATCCTAGATTCAAAATGGAGACTGGATGTGTTGTCTTGAGACAGATGTTAAAAATGAAATACTGATCGATACAGATCCCAAAGTTTGTCATTAACTTTCCCACTTTTTTTATAAAATGCAGTGTGTAAATTTAGAACCTAAGTCAAAAAAACAAACAAAAAAACCCTTCTTCCAGATCTTCACGCTTCATCACTGAGTTCTATAGGTACCACAAAGCCAACTACTCTTTGATGCTTTAACATTTTAGTATTTGTCAAAGTCAAGAAATGCCTTAACACTACAAAAAAGTAACTGATTAGCACTTCTCAAAATACATTTACAAAAAACCCCAAGGAATAGTGTTCTTAAGCATGTATGAATGAACACAAGAAGATTACCTCATCAGACTACATAAAGGTAGAGATAGAAAGAGATGGCAATCTAGGTGTATTGATATCAACATATCAGATATAATTATACAGAATTCAGTTTTCTATCTATATTTCAAGAATTTTAACATTTTTATTTCCTAACTTAGATTTTACTTCACTCAAAACAGAGGTATATGACTTTGGATAATATTTAAATAATGAGCTTGTCTGTGAAAATGCTAAAGGTTTTGCAGCTGTTTCTGTACTCAGTAATAAGGGTATTTTATTTATAGCTGGAACTATAAATAGTCCCAGACAATCAGACTTCAGTGAGAGACCTGATGTTATTAACTATTAAAAAATATCAACATATTATTACAATGGAAATTCAAGAATCAGCAGAAAGATTGATGTTATTCTAATATTTTTTAAAGGTAAAGAACATTAACTCATTTAGGTAAAGTACATCTAAAGCTCACTTCATTAACAAATTAAAACATTTTGGCATGAATCATCAAAACAGTGCAGGTTCTATGAAATATAGTCACTTGCAATATTTATAGTGGTTAAATTTATTTATTTTTTAATAAATATTTGAAGATTAATGGCTTGACTAGATATACCTGCAATACACCTGGTCCAGTTTTTCCTTATCAGGATGAAGATTTATTATTTTTTCCTCCTCTTTCTTATTTTTGTAATATTTACAGGGTTTTAAAATTAAATTATGTATTATCATCATATATGCTATTATCTCTATTTCAGTATGACTTCCATTTACAGAGATGAAATGTAGATTCTACCAATTTGAGTTGCTTTCTCCATTTTCACAATCAAGTAAGCAACTGAAATTTATGAGAGACACAGAACACTTAATTAAAACATCTAACATCTGTCTAATGTTCGGGTTTTAGAGATTAAGTATTCTTAAAGTTAATTCACCAGACAGCACAGAGAAGGAGTCTTTGAATGTCTCCAGAAAAAAAAAAAAAAAAAAAAGACAAATCCAAACCAACCAAACAACAACAAAAAAAATCAAATCTGTCTACTTCAGTAGATCTGTGTGTTTCTGTTGACTCATACCAATTGTTTGGCACTTCATTTTTGTTTAGTTACATTGACCATGGCGTTATGTCAACAGATTCCAACATCTCACAAGATGCAGTAAGCAGTATTTCTTGAATACATGCCGATGGATAAATTTAATTTATTCAGGCTGTTAAAAAAACCTGTCAAAATCAGAAATCCTCTGAGACTTAATACTTGGACTGGTTTTGGTTTGGGTTTTAGAATATTGATATGAGAATAAAAGCCATCTAAAATTCATGAACTTTCCATTTTGTCCTCCTGCACTAATACTGTAGTCCCACGGAGCTTTCATTTTATGAAATGAAATTATGAATTCATAGATTGCTTCATACAAATGACAGTTCTTTCTCTAACCAAATACACTCACAAGGTCCTGCACGAGCAGTTTACTAAAGGAATTGGTCCAAACGTACAAAGAATTTAGGATTTGCTGTACTGCATGCTATAACACCTGACTTCTAAGCACATTTATGCTGAGATACATTTGTTCCTTTTTCTCCTTCCTTTTTTTCAGAAATTAGGATTTTTACCTTACAAATATATGAAGTTTAATCAATAAAAAGATTAACTGTGTGTGAAAGGGACATGAACCCCTGACAACAGTAAATACTGTCAAGAAAATTGAAATATTTGATGTTTAAGGGTCTTTTTTGTAACAAAGATATGTATAATTAGAGAATGATACACATGGGTGCTCAGGATTCACAGTCAGGGATACAGTCTTTTAATAGAAAAATATGATAAAACTTCATGACAAATTTGGCTTTCATGAAAAACACTTAATGTAAGTAATTTTTCTTCAATTTCTTTTGATAAGGTAAAATTTTGGTGACAGCCCCAAAAGTGATCAAAGTGACATCCTCATCGCTGATGTAGGTGGAGTTTAATCTAACAGAAAAAAAATATTTGCATAGCAGAGGGTTTGAAAACATGATCTTTGTTCCTAAGCAGACAGAGAAGTGCCAGCTTTGACAAGCAATATAGAATATGCTTTTGAGTCTTCTTTATCAGTTCCTACCTCCATTTAGGTACTCCATGCCTATCTAGCTCACTTTTAAAAACATATGACGGCTGGAATTTTTTTCTAAACTCTTCAGGAGTTTAGTATTAGATAAGATTCTTTGGTGGGTGTATATAAAACCACTAGATTTATTATAAAGAATTACATCAGGTGTGAGATGACTGTGTCACTCAAAATAAATCCCTCTCAACCAGTTTTAGGCATCTGTCAATAAGTAGTACAAACTGTTATTTAGACAAGAAACTTTGAAGTTTGGGGTTTTTTTTTATATTTGTGATTTTTTAGTCCCTTCTTGCCAAGTTTGGTTTTTTTTTCTTTATGAGTAGAACCAATAAAAGAGACACTGAACATAAGTGTACTTTTTACAAAATATTACAGCAGAAGATCCCCAGGTGGTACAATGAATTATAGAAATATTCTGTGTTTTCTAAGTTTCTGTGAATCTGTGAAATATTTTGTTATGAAAGGAACAAGAAGAATTTGTAATTCAAATTCAGAATCATTCTAACTGTACCTTTTTTAATTTTTAAGCAACCCATATTACATTTAGCTAAAAGATATGCAGCAGCTAGCATAGTTTCCATGGAAACTAATGGATCGGGGGGGGGGGGCACACAAAAAAAAATGTACGAAACATTAGTTTATACATCAAAGCCTCTACTTTTTTGTTGTTGTTGTTTATTGGCTATTTCTGTAGGCCACTGAAAATGATCTCGAATAATTTTATCCTCAGGAAATACCTGGGATAAAAGTCTTCCTCAGACTTCAATCCTAGTACAAAGTTTTGAAAGTGTTTATGAAACCATTTTATTCTATTGGCATACGTGCTGATGCAAGTATAAAAATTACACAAATTCTTAACCCTAACCAAGCAGAAGTGAAAAATTAAGTACTAAAACAAGAAGCAAACAAACAAGCAAACCATAGATGGCAGGAAGAAACATTTTTAATTAGCATGCCGTACAAATATTCAGAGAAAGAAATGTACATGGAGATATTCTCAATTACTTCAATTCCTATCTATTGAAGTATTTTGCCAGTATGTGGAAATTGTCTGATGCTAATTTTTCAGTTTGAAATAACTTTGGATAATTTGCTTGGATATTTTAAAAAGTATTTCAAAAGGAAACAGATTGTTTTTTTCACTTAGACCCTCATACCAAATTGCATTTTCAGTTTCCACAGCCTTCAGTGCAATTTGTCTTCAGTGGCAGCTTCTCATACCACAGAAAGAGTGATAATGAAACAGACATGAATATTTAGAAGCCAGACACTGTTTCTGCATGGGCAAGTGCAGCATGTGATGAGTTTGCTCTGCCCACACCCACAATCCAATCTGGCAGGGCATATGCTGGCCATAACCCAGAAGCCACATGGCAGCATTAGTGAAACACTGTGCCTCCTGGGAGGAGGGGTTTATTAGCTGAGACACAATGCTATGACATCGTACTGTTAAGTTTCTGTATTGATACTGGCATTTGTAGAGACAGTTCATATGACAAGAAAAGGAAATCTTTGCCTGCACTTATCTGTATTATTGTGTCTTCTCTCTGTTCTCTGATATTTTAAATCTCATCTATTTATGCATTGACTGGACTTCTGAATTTTTACTTTTCAGGAACCTGGATATCTAAACCAGGTTAAACAACAAAGCAAAAACACATAAAAACTAGTGTGGAGGAGTTAAGAGCTATCAGTGAACTGCAGAAGTCATTGCACAATTTCTGATCAAACTTTTGTATATACTTATAAATATATTCATCAGACTTACAGACAATGCATGGCTTGAAAATTTTAAAAATTTTTAAGTTTTTCAAGAAAAGAAAGAAAAACTAATCAAAAGAGTAAATTTGTTCATGTTCTTTATTCAGATTTTCTTTCTTGGCAGCTGCTGCATTTATAACTGTATTTTCAATGCAGAATATATATTTCTGTAGAATCACAGAATGTTAGGGGTTGGAAGAGACCTCGAGAGATTATCGAGTCTAACACCCCTGCCAAAGCAGGATCAGCTAGAGCATGTTGCTCAGGAATGCATCCAGATGGGTTTTGAAAGTCTCTAGAGAAGGTGACTCCACAAATTCTCTGGGCAGCCTGTTCCAGTGCTTCATCACCCTCACAGTAAAGAAGTTCCTCCTCATGTTGAGGTGGAAACTTCTATGCTTACATTTATATCCACTGTTCCCTGTCCTATTTCTGGGCACTACAGAAAAGAGATTAGGTCCTTCCATCTGACACCCATACTTCAGATATTTACAGACATTAATAAGGTCCCCTTGATGTGCAGAATCAAACTCTACAACCCAAGATAGGTTATAAAGTAGGCATGTTTATTAAGGTGCCAGGCGCAAGGGGGATCATTCCTCCTGTCTGCCCTGTCTCCCAGCTCTTATCCTCCCCTATTCACTCTTATCTCTTAAAGGAGATGAAATCAGGGAGGTAGTCACTGTCCTTCCCATGCCTGTGCTGTCCATGTCTCTTTCTCTCTCACCTATCCTTTCCACATACTAACACAATAAGATCACTTGAAACTAGCCCTGAACATATGTCAGTGTGTTAATATACAATCCAAAGGGCTAGTCCTTAAAATTTCTCTGTTCTGATTGTTCAGAACTCATCAAAAATAACAGAGAACAAAATACGATATGAACACACTCAAAACAATAATACACAAAACAATAACCAGACACTAAATTAATTCAAATTGTACCCCTATCTCATTTTTCTTCATTTAATTTATACAAGGGCCACCACTGATTGCAATAATTTACTAAAGGTTTTTAGTTTACACTACCTACTGGTGGACCTCCAATATCTTTCCAGTAGGCTAAAATACATCCTAGGGGGCTTTCATTTTCCCATATATTTGTACTCTCATTTGCTACAATGATCAACAAAACCTGGTACAGGGCAAAATGCTCACGGGTGTGTTTGCCTCTCAGTGATTACACACCTGAACCCCTGAGCAGTTGCCTAAGCAATAACCCTGCCTGCTGGGAGAGATAATACAGTCAAACAATTAAACTTTTCTTCCCTAGTTAGCATGCTACTGATATTTTCTAGATTTCCACAAAGCACTTATCACTCATACTGTATACTCACACACAAAAGGGCCCTTTTACACCTTTCACTCACCAATTAAAGCAATGGTTAAACCTTTATCGTAAGTCATAAACCCTTAATCCTTTTCCATAATTCAAAGCACAAGTCCAGTCACGATGCACGGTACCAAATCTTTACAACATGACAAATTATAGTGATTATGGCAATGCCCCCTGTGACTCCTATCACCAAGACTAGGAGCCTGCAAGTTACCATTAGCCAGGGTCTCCAGCCATGCTTCATGACTGGGTCATGACTCAGTCACTCACTGAGGCACACAACAATAACCACAATTGTTTCATTTGTCTCTGACTGTACCCCTCACAGGATAACAGAACCATGGACTGAAACTCTGCACTCACTTTGCAGCCCTGCTGTATCTCAAGCACACTCAGTTCACTCATACATCACTTAACAGCAATAACGGTGATTTAAGTTTACCAAACATAACAACTTCACCACACAATAAAATAACACGAACAGTTAAAACAGCGTGGATCATGCACAAGCAAAATCCATACCATTCCAATTGTCCAAGATACCAGTAAGTCTTAAAGTCTGGACCCAGATACCAAAACCAAGAGAACTGGTTTGATTTAGCTTATCACGGGAAGCTCCTCTCTCTTCCCGCTTAGCTCATAATTAGTTCCTCCTACCTATACAAAACAAGCTACAGCTGCAAAATTAAAAGACTACAACCTGACATTTATGTCTCATCCTCTCACTCTTCTCAAGACTAAGCAGCCCTAGTTCCCTCAGTCTTTCTTCACAGGGGAGATGCTCAAGTCCTTTAATCATCCTCGTAGTTCTCCATTGGACTCTTTCCAGTAGTTTCCTGTCTCTCTTAAACCGGGGAGCCTAAAACTGGACACACTATTCCAGGTGTGGTCTAGCTATGGCAGAGTAAAAGGGGAGGAGGACCTCCCCACACCTGCTGGGCACAGTTTTCTTAATGCGTCCCAGCATGCCATTGGCTTTTCTGGCCACAAGAGGAAATTGCTGTCCCATGGATAACTTGCTATCCACTAGGACTCCAAGGTCATCATAATTACATCCAGATACTTTTCTTACCATCTCTTTAGGACGATCTTTCAATTTCTTTTGTAGCCTCAGAATGTACGTATGAACGTCATCCAGCTTCTGAAGAGCTGAAGGCAAAAAGGCAGACTTTCAGTTTTTTACTAAAGTGACTCAGAATTTCATTAGTAAAGGAAGATCCTAACCGCTAGTAGCAATTCTAGTCCTCAGGATAATAATTACTTTTTTTTTTTTTTTTTCTCATTTTCTGTTGTAATGTGGAATCTGTAACCTGTATGCAAAGCATGATGAATATTTCAGACACAATCCTCAGAGCAAGCACACCTCTAGATTATCTTTGATTGACCTACATATGTTCAGGTACCTAGCCCACCAAAGCATCTATAACCCTCATCTCATTACTTCCTTCTGGCTCATTGTATGTCATCTACCAAAATACTTATTCTCCAAACAACTTTTGTGTAATTTTAAGAGATCATGTGAATATCTATTAATAATCATCACCGGGGGTTTTAGCTACACGGACCTTAAGTTATTTTTTCCTGTTCTTTATATTTACATGGGAACAATTTATGGACTTTAGATAAATTAAAATAAATTAATAAAATTAAAGAAAATATAAGAAATGTACGCTCTCTGTACTCTTTGTATGAATGTACTTTTATTCTAGCATTACACTGGTTACTTTTGCATGTTGTATTTGCAAATTTTTGTATTATGATCACTTTATCAATTACATTGCTAGTATGTTTTGTTTGTGTTGCAGCATGCACAGGTTCAGATTCAAACTCAGTTTTATTCCTATTTTATTAAATACACATAAAGAATTACTAGACCTGTTGAATGATTCAAATGTTTTTTCAGTTTTATTTTCCATAGTGCAAGTTTTAATTTGTGATGACACATGTTAATGTGTGCTAAAAACATTGTACTATATGAAGTATCTGGTTTATTTTCATTATTTAGTTTTTGCTGTATTCACAGGCATTTTACATTGGATATGTTTTCAAATAAGTCCTTTTCCCAACTACAATCATAGGTTTTATTAACTCTTTCTTATTCAGCTTAGTTCAGTGTAAACAAACTTCTCTACTTGTCCAACAACTCTTGATGGATCCTTTTGTTTTGTGGACTTTTTTTTTTTTTTTTTTTTTTCGTCCAAGATATGATAAGCATTTCATTACTCAGGAATAGATGCATTTATACATTTGTATAAAACCTCCTAATATAACATTTCTGAACTAGAGAGATACACACACACACTGGTGAAAAGATATCTGGTAAAACATAATAATAACATGCAGGCTGAAAACAGCAAAGACACAGAACTATATTTAGTAAGCCTAAATAGCAAGAACGATACAAATAAGGAGAAAAAAAGTATAAACCTTGACTACGATGAAACCAACTTTTCTGTTTAAATAAGGGGCCATAAAAGAAGAAAGGCAAGATTTACATAATGGTAAAAGAATTCTAAAATAACAGAAAAAAAATTTTAGCTTTACTGAGTTATTATCAAACCTGAACTTCTGGAGGCTTGGGAAAAGGATTATAATGTACTTTATATGTACAGCATGTTTATTTTGCCTAGAAAATTTCATTAAAATATACAAGTAAATGTAATAATAGTATATGAAACCAAATCAAGGATTCTTGTCTGTCCATAACACTTCTTTGAAACTAGAGGAAAATAATTTATATTAGGCATCTGGGTAAACAAGGAATTTTCTTTTTTTTTGGGGGGGGTGGTAGGAGTTGGTTGGTTTTGTGCTGTTTGGGGTTTGGTTTGGTTTGTTTGTTTGTTTGTTTATTTGTTTGTTTGTTTGTTCCCTACAAAAGACAACCAAAATCTCCTTGGAATAACAAACACCCTAAAAATATACACTCTCACTGAAGAGAATCAGGTTCAAGTCCAGAAATACTTGCATCTCACCATCCTAAAGTCCAAGTGCCTGACAAACTACTGATAAAAATTTTTACCCCAAATATAAAGCATACAGGAAAAGAATCCTGGTTTGTTTACATCAAACAGTCAAATTACCAATTGATTATCTATTGCAATACTTCCTAAACATTAATTATAAAACTGTCTCTGAGTCTGCAAGATAAAAGTAGATATACTAAACATATTAAATACTGTCTTGTCAATTAAAACGAAAGAAAAATGTGCCTTCTCCTGTGTCCACCCCCAAAAGAAAAAACAACAACCAAAACCCTCAAACTGAGAAATTATGTGTAAACATTTACTTTTAATTGCAAAGATATTGAGACCTACAGAATTAATATTGCAGAACTGGGCAGATTCATACTTGTGCTCCTTCAGAGCATTAGATGTCATCACTGATGAGATGAAGCCAGATGAACGGTCACAACTTGTGATACAGACTGCCATTCTGAAATTTTTGTCAATAATTTAAGAAATCAAAATACATATATTTTTAATCCTCTCAAATAAAGCACTGAAGAACTTTTTTTTTGCTTCAATAAAAGTTCCAGTGTACACATCATGGACAATTTATTATGTTGTTTTGTTGTTTTTATTTAGCTATCCTTTATAGTTTACACTTCTAGAATTATGTCTGCTCTGGTCTATACTTTCAATTCTCCAGAGGTAAATATTATTTAAATAATTACTGTATTTTATATAGTGTAATCTTGCAAATTATTGTAGTGATACTCTAGATTCATGTCAAAGTATTCTTAATTTCCTTAACAATGCTTCCAGCTTGTCTCTGTAATGCATATACATCATCTCATGAAAGAGAATTTTCTGTAGATATCTGAAACAAATAAATGATCATAACTATTCACCTGTCAGGTAAGGATGGCTTTTTTAACTTTTACTCTCAGAATCATTCACTGAGTAAAATATCTATAATTTTTTCTATAGAAAAAAATAATTTTTTCCCTTTCATCAGCCTTGATTTACTTGGTGTTTCCACTAGTGATTACTTAGTGATCAATGTCTTATTAATATCACAGCTATATCACACGTCA
>JANHGN010004393.1:47158-62621 GCA_024605025.1 Megaceryle maxima
TAAAGCTGTTCTAGTTTCCTTTTCTAATCACAAGTCTCTCTCCCTTATTCCTTTTCTCTTCCCCTCTGGGGAGGGAGGGGGGTTAACAGAGAGCATCTGTTAGGTCTAAGGGGCCGCCCTGACCCTAAACCATGACACCAGTGCAGAGTGCATTTATCCAAGCCTTGTGCCATAAGTTTCTGAAGGAGAATGTTGTGGGAGACAGTGTCAAAGGCTTTACTGAAGTCCAGTTAGACAGTGTCCACAACTCTTCCCTCACCCACTAGGTGGGTCACCTTTTTGTAGAAGATCAGGCTAGTCAGGGAGGACCTACCTTTTGCTAAGCCATGCTGACTGCACCTGATCACCTGGTTGTCATGTATGTGCTGTGTGATGGCACTCAAGATGACCTGTTCCATCACCTTCCCTGGCGCTGAGGTCAGACTGACAGGTCTGTAGTTCCCAGCATCAACCTTTTGGCCCTTCTTGTTGATAGGCATCACATGTATTAGCTTCCAGTCAACTGGGACCTCCCTGTTTATTTGGGACTATTGGAGAGAGAATTACTGAGCTCTTATCCGTGATACGTAGTGGCAAGACATAGGAATTGTTCAAAGCTGCATCAGGGGAGGTTTAGACTTCACATTAGGAAGCATTTCTTTACAAAGAGTGTGGTCAAACACTGGAATAGGCTTCCTAGAGAGGTGGCAGATGCCTCAAGCCTTTCAGTGTTTAAGAACCATTTTGACATGCCCTTAATAACATGCTTTAGCTTTTGGTCAGCCCTGAAGTGGCCAGGCAGCTGGACTATATGATTGTTTTATGTCCCTTCCAGATCAACTATCCTATTCTATTCTATTCTATTCTGAATTACATGGTACACTGAAAGCTCCCTCATGTCTTTTGCTGTGAGGCTGTGACCTATACTAATAAAGTACCCATAGGGCAGGTTCTCAGGAACCAAGGCTAGCTAGCATAACACTGTCAATGCTTAAGGCAGTAAATTATCTTTGTCTTCCAAATAGGGTGGCAGTATGAAAACTAAGTGTTCTAAATGACTTTTAGGATCTTCTAATTCCCAGATGTGTCTGTGAGTTGCCTGTGTAGTATCCTTATGATCCCTGGTGAAGATATTGCTATAAAAATAGATAATTGTGAATAAGTTGTTAATGACATCAGAAGAACGTTGCCATGTATAACACTTGCAAGTAGCTAAAATATGGATAGCTAGGCTTTTATAAATAAACAGCTCTTTAATTTACTTTCTCTTTATTTTTAAGTGCATAGGATATATATACCTTAAACCAGTCCCATTTTATAGATTCATGTAGTAGATTTCATAGCCTTTAAATTTCTTAATTTCTGCTTGCTTCTGCTTTCAAAATAAGAAATGTTTTTTATTATGTGAGACTCTTCTTTTGTTTGAAATAGTTTTAATTTTGTTGTGGATATCAGAGTTCTGCATTATTAATTAAAATAATCATTACTAATTTAGCTCATATGTTGCAGGGAAAAACCTGCTCAATTCACTTGGTGTGAAAGAAATCAGTATAGAAGTGGTTTATTGATTTATTTATTAAAAACATGTAATTAACCAGCTGTCAATGAACTACACATTCAGGACCAATGTCCTAAAAAATCTTTCTAAAACTCATTGCAGAAATTTCTAATTCCTCCCCCATAATCACAGAGTAACCACCCCATCTGTGGTAGATGTGGGTGTTACAGTTTTTTATGCATCCCTACTGATCCTTACATCTCACTAATGGACATGCCAGAGCAACCCATGATGCCATACATGTGCACCTGAGGCATGGGTCTCCATATGTCTCCCCACTAGCTGGAGTGCAGGTAGGAAGATTTCTTACTACATCTTTAACCTGGGCACAAGGGAGGCAGCAGACCTCCATAAGAAGTGGGTCTGTTCTGCACATTAAGCCTTCTGTTCCTTTCAGAAGGGTGTTATCTATGACAATGACCAATCTTTTTTTAATTTGTAGAAGCAGTCTTGACACAGGATGTAGGCTGACTTAATTTCAGTGACAATTCTAAAATAGTCATTGTCCTCATTATAGGTTCCACTTGCAAACCTCATACCTGTTCTGCAAGGTCACCTGGGAAGGTGGGGTTGCTGTTGAGGAGGTGTGCCTCCTTTGCTGGGCACTGGCGTGAGAGCTGGGCATAGCCTGCAGCCTGTTGCCGGGGTGGGTGCATTTTCCTGCTGGACATCTGTCTAGGAAGCTGCATCAGTTGTGGTGGGTGCAGAGCTGAGAGAGGCCATGGCTTTCCAGGGTGGAAACCATCCCTCCCTGGTCAGAGCTGTCAGAGTTTTCAGTGTTCTGTGCAAATTGCTAAGCAAACCGTTGTGCCCCACTCTGGCTGATGCCCCCTGCTCTGTTTGCCCATGCTGGTCATTGTGCTCCCCAGATGCTTCTTCTACATGGTTCTTTTTTTTTGGAGGGGGGGTGGGGGGGGATTGCCATTGCCCTGGCAAGACCCAGGTCTTGTCAGTCTCTCCTGTGAGAGTTGCTGGATCCTGGTGGGTCTCTCTGCTCCCCTGGCATTTCCCTAAAACACCCCAAAAACCTCAGCTAAACCCTATTATGCTGAGATCTACCGCTCAGCTGTGGGCCAGGTTGTCTCTGGTGCAAGTCCTTCTGGAGCAGCAAGGAAGAAAATCCCTTTATGGGTCTTATGTTTTATCAGGCATCCATATAGAAACATGTATTTTCTGTCTACATACAGCAGCAACTGCCTCCTTGGGTATGGTCAATGTTATAGAATGTTTTGTTAAGGCATATGTATACTGGTGGGCCTGGACACATTCAACTGCTTGTTGGCATCCTGCCTTGTCAGTTCTTGGAGTTTCAAAAGGAATGCCATTTTCTGAAGCTAATCAGTTCCTGGGAGACTTCCACATATTACCCCTCACACATATATTTTCTCTCTTCAGCCTGCTCTTTTTTGGTAACTGTTTCTCCACCATCACCCATATGCACACATAAACACATCCATAAACCCCTTCAAAGACAGAAAATGAACAGATTTTCATCTAATGGACATAGCTAATAACAGGTTTAAGTGATACGTGTACAAGTGATAGCAATGCCTGTGCAACAGACATCCAACATCATGAAAAATCTAGGAAATAGAAAAAAAAAACCCAAACACCTTTATCTTGGAAACTTCTGATGATCAAAGAAATCATCTCTGTATCTAAAATACTGATTTTTTTTTTCAGGCACTGAATCCAGGGAACTACAGACCTGTCAATCTGACCTCTGTGTCAGGGAAGGTCATGGAGCAGATCATCTAGAGTGCCATTACACACCATATACAAGACAACAAAGTGACCAGGCCCAGTCAGCATGGGTTTATGAAAGACATAATGAACCTTATCTCCTTCTATGACAAGATGACCCACCTAGTGGATGAGGGAAAAGCTGTGGATGTTGTCTACTTGGACTTCAGTAAAGCCTTCAACACTGTTTCCCACAGCATTCTCATGAAAATACTGTCTGCTCATGTCTTGGATGGGCTTATGCTCTGCTGAGTAAAACATTGGCTGGATGGCTGGCCCCAAAGAGACGTGTTGATTGGAGTTAGATCCAGCTGGTGGTTGGTCACAAGTGGTTCCTCAGGGCTCCATATTGGGACCACTTCTGTTTCACATCTTTATCAATGATCTTGTTGAGGAGATAGAGAGCACCCTGAATAAGTTTGCAGATGACACCAAGTTGGGTGTGAGTGTTGATCTGCTTGAGGGTAGGGGGGCTCTATAGAGGGACTTGGACAGAGTGGATCAATGGGCTGAGATCAATTGTATGAGCTTCAAGAAGGCCAAGTTCTGGTCCTGCTCTTGGGCCACAGCAACCCCATGCAATGCTACAGGCTTGGGGAAAAGTGGCTTGAAAGCTGTCCAGCAGAAAGGGACCTGGTTATTCTGATCTACAAGTGGCTGAATATAAGCCAGCAATGTGCCCAGGTGGCCAAGAAGTCCAAAAGCATCCTGGCTTGTATTACAAATATTATGGCAAGCAGGATCAGGGAGATGATTGTTCCTCTGTACTCAGCATTGGTGAGGCCATGCCTTGAGTACTGTGTTCAGTTTTGGTCACCTCAATACAAGAAAGACACCAAGGTACTTGAGAGGGTCCAGAGAAGAGAAGAGAAACTAAACTGGTGAAGGTCCTGGAGAACAAATCTTATGAGGAGCAGCTGAGGGAACTGTGACTTTTTAGTCTGAAGAAAAGAAGGCTGAGGGGAGACCTTACAGCTCTCTACAACTATGTGAAAGGATGTTATAGAGGGGTAGGCACTGGTCTCTTCTCACTAGTAACTAGTGAGAGAACAAGAGGGAATGGCCTCATTCTGCACAAGGGGAGGTTTAAACTGGATATTAGGAAAAATTTTTTCACTGCAAGGGTTGTCAGGAATTGAAACATGATTCCCAGGGAAGTGGTTGAGTCACCATCCCTAGATGTGTTTAAAAGCTATATAGATGTGGTGCTTGGGGATATCGCCTAGTGGTGGACTTGGTAGAGTAGGGTTAATGGTTGTACTTGATGGTCTTAAAGATCTATTCCAACCTAGATGATTATATTATTAAAATAAAATACTACTCTTATAAATTTATAAAGGTCGGATAAAAACCTGCTGCTTGAATTCTACCCTGACAAATAAAACCTCCTCAGGTGAGAGTTTAATTTTTGTAAAATACTTGCATTCTTTAATTTGTAAAATCATTACTATTTCTGCATTGTATTTGCAGTCCATCCCTTTCATCTCACTGTTGTTTAACCTTTTTTTCTAAACTGTTGTTACTCCCCATTTCCTGACCAGCCATGAGAAATAATAAATTAGATAAAGCTTTTAGTGTAGGAACTTGAATAGTATTTTTATTCACAACTTTGTTTTCATGCTTAACTGAGCTCCTGTTTTTACTTCATTAACACTGAATGTAAATGAATATACGATATTGTAAAGAACAAATGAACAAGTTTCTTGTAAAATGTTAAACTGTATCATATCATATATTTTAAAAGTGTCTTAATTACTTAAGACTTGCTCTTCTCTGGAACATTTATAGAAACAGAATTTATTCAAGAAGGAGTATCTTCAGGATTTGAATCAAAAACAAATCAACTTCTTCCAAAATTGATTAAATAGACTCAGAGAATGTCCCACTACTCCTTGAAAAGAAAGGAGGCTTTTTTGTTCTTATTCTTCCTTTTAGTGCTCACATTGTTACCATTCTCTTTTCTTGTGTGTATAATGAGAGGATCATACAAATAAGGTAAAGTGGGGTACAACATACTTCAGAAACATTATTTTCTTCAAATATTCTACCCAATAACATATCCACAGTTCAACCACAAATACAGCATACAGAAAATAGAGCTACTGTTAATCCTATTCAATTAATATAAACTTCTTAGTTCTTTTCCTTCTTATTTCCATAGCTCAGAGTGAGTCCCTTTCTATTACTTTGTAACACCCACAAATAACACTTTTAGTACAGCAAGTTCCTGATAGACATAGTAAAGCATTTTCCATACTCTTTTTCATCTCAGATAATATGATCACTCTAGGGCACGTCAAGTTATGCATAATTTTACAAGCTTTGAACAAGGAACTTTACATGACAGAAAGCAATTTTGCCTTAAAAAACTATTAAGAGAAATAAAATGCAGTAACAAAACATTTCCAGATTGTTTGTTAAAGGACAGTTAAGCAAATTGGAAAAGGAAGCATTTATTCACTTAGCTGTGCATTCCTTCGTTAGATACTTTTGGTCACACTGAAATGAGACTGAATCAGTGCCCACTGCTTATTCAGTTTTGTTTGTCAGGTACAGCATAGCAGGGGGTGAAATTAATTCATCTTTCTGTCTTCAAGTGAACTAAAAGCAATTTTAGTCTTCCCATGTGGTCACTTGAGGTGCTTGTCATGTTCAAGCTAATGATATCAGGCACCCTCAGGTTGTTTAAGTATTCATGAAGTAATTACATTCTCATTAACATATAAATAAAAGAAAACTGAAAACAAGTTTAGGAGGCACCTAACATCTGTTCTAATGCTTTTAAGTATTAAAATGTGCCACGTACAGAAGGAAAAGTGCATTCTGTTCAGGGAAGTATTTTGCATAGATTATAGAAACTGTAATTAAACTGATTTGGCATATTAAGTAAAGTTAATAACAACGCATTGTTTAGGTAGTTCGTGCGTCTCTGACACCTAAAAAAGTAATTTAAAATAGGAAAGGCAGAAATAAAATTATTTTTTCTTTGTTCTGAGGTCCAGGTAAAATTACAAGAAAAATTGAAAAATTGTTCCTTCATAATTAGAGAAATGTAAAATCTCACACTGCAGGCATATTTACAGCTGTTCATTCAAAATACATTGATTTTTTTTGAATAATAAATATTGACATTTGAAAAACAAAACAAAACAGAAACAAAACCAGCAGTTCTACACAATGACTCATAAATTAACTGTTACATCTTTAAATTAAGCATAATGCAGAATTTTATCAACAGTTCGAGACTTTATTTCTAACACAACCTTACATTGTAAAACAAATTTGTTGTTCTAACATTAAACAATTTAGTCCTTTACACATGTGGGGTCTTTTTCTAAAAAATGTGAAAGCAGATATATTTATCTATGAACAGCATGTATGACTGCTGTTCCACACCATGCCACTGCAGTTTTCTGTATGATGGAAATAGCCAAACAAATTTTCATAATCTTGAAACATAGTTTGCGATTGATAGGCTGGAAAATGGCAAAGGAGACAGAAGAATCTGTGATAGAAGAATCTTCAGAATAAGTTAAAATAACTGTTTCATCAAACAGAGGCAGCTGTGGAAGAACACATTTCTGAGAAGTAAAACTTTCAAATATACCTTTCAAGGGCAATATGCAGAATCAATTGGATTCTTTTTTCTTTGCAGAAATCTGTCTTGTTTCTTTGTAGCTATATTAAAAAGTATTCCATAGTGACATTAATTCATTGTGCTTTACTGACATAGTAAAAAGTACATAAAATACAGGTTTATATTGTCCTCACTCTTAATAGAGTGGAATATATAACCTGAGATATGTAACATTTTTCACTCTTTATTTTATACCATGCAATTCAAAAAACAGTATTTCGTAATTTATTCAAATTCTGCTTGCCTATCACAGTTTCTTCTTGCTGTGATGCCTACTGAGGGAAACATATGCCAATTATGCAATGTGTTTGGTGCATGCTGAAAAGGATATATTGCAAAAAAGGGCACATAGACCTACCTGAAAGGGAAAGATAAACCTATTTTTTTCTGTTTTTTAACTGTGTCAGACAAAAGACAAATAATTTAAAAATAGCTACATTCAGTTATCATCATACACATAAGGAGCTATTATTCTTTTATGAAGAGTGCTATTCACCACTGGTAACAACAGTTACAAGTAACAAGTGAAAATATTCTCTTTATTTTGTTCAAAACCTTTTGGTCAACTCATATCAGTACCAGACAACTGTTATGATTAGCAGAGAATAATATTTCCTTAGGCATTATAACTGTGAAAAGAAACCGTGTCCTAATACAACATAGAAAAAAACATATACTCCTGTTTGTCCAAACCCCATACTGCAGTGAATACTTTAACTGAAGCCTGGATAATTTTGATCTTAGACTGGTAAAAACTCATGAAAAATTAATTTGGTGACTTGTTAAACAGGAACTAAGACTCAGTCCTTGCTTGCCTACAGGACGAGGAAATTACTGTTAAAAAGTTTGCTTCAGAGAATGTCTGCACCACAGCAATTATCTGTGCTTATCTAGGTATCCCTAGTGATCTTAGATTATCTCACTAAAAATGAGAGAAACACTGCCTAAACAAACTCTAATATTTTTAGGACCCCAAGAGGGGGAGCTAAATGACAAAGTCTAAGTCTGTATGAATAAAAAGCACCACTATTGGGGTAATGTCTTTTATATGGAGATAGGTAGTAAGGATGCTGTTGCAAGTAGTACTGGTTCTAAATTACAGCCCATATTTTGTTAATATCTGTCAAAACACTAGTTTAGCAATCTTCATGAATAGGCTTTCATTCAAAACAAAGTAGTAGTGTGGTTCCACTGTTGAATTCTGATGAAGATGTTAGATCCAATTCTTGTTAACCACATTGGATATGTTTAAAAAAACCCGCTACTTATATATAAAACTCTACCTGCTATATAAAAAAATGGTTGAACTATATTGCTATCTGGAAACAGTGCAGAGTCTAGAGAATTTACAATACTCTGGGAAAAACTCTTGAGTTTGCTCTTAATGACTCCTCTGTCTCTTTAGTGCATCTTCCACTTCTAGACACAATTACATTGAACTTTACAATGACCAAAAATAAAATCATTGGTAGATCAAACTGATTTTTCAACTGTACTTCTACTTTGCTAAATAACTAAAAACCCCAGACCTCAAAGCTTGACCATCTTCACTATACTTGTAAGATGACACCCTGATTCTGTTTCAGAGACCTCCAAATTTCTCTGAGATATATAAATTCCAGAGTGAAGCTGCTTTACATGTGTGAATGAATCTACTCCACACCACAACTCTTCAGTATCACAACTCAGTATTTTTTAATTGCTGAAATTATACAACTGTTCCATTTTGAAATGGAACAAGTTGTATAAGGGTGTACAAATGTTTCAGCAATTCCCCATGAGAAATTACTGATTTTAAGGAACACTTAAACAAGTCTGTATTTTTTCAAGCAGAAGACATACATTTATCAATTATTTCATATAATTTTTACTGTGTATTTAAATGATTGGTCTAACTGCAGATTCTATCCATGTTCAGTTTACAAGAATTGTCAAGAACCAAAAATGAAACAAATATTCATCGTGTAATTGAACAGTAGAACCACTTAGCTCCATACAGTTTTCCAAATGTTTGCAGTTTTTATGTTAAAAATGTAAAAGAGAAGGAGAATTAGGTTATGGCTTTTGAACCTCATTTCCATGACATCAACTATCAATAAAACAATAATTGCTCTAAGATATTCAGGAGCAATACACTAATTTGCTTTCCTGCTGTCTAATGCAGCTACAGAGCAAATTAGAATAAGGAGGAAAAAATGTACAGAAGTCAGTGATGGATGACATTTGCATTATGATCAAGTACAGGATCTATCAAGATACTACTAATGACAATTCATTCTATCTGGAAGACAGAATAAAACAGTACAATAAAAATATTTTTCCTACCTTCAGCAAGAATAATATTTTCTAAGGAAAATAGGGAATATGAAAGAGACATAGCTTGGTTTTTTTTTCCCCCAAATGTCTGTTATTAACCAGATGTCAAACTAGCATTTATTTAGTATTTACAGTAAAACAATAGTACAACAGAATTAACAATTTTTGGAAAGTTATTGAACCATCACTGTGGGGTATTTTATAAAAGACTGGGAGTGATCAGCTGTACTTATGCTCCTTGTGAGAGCAAAACAGGCAACAATAATTTAACTAGTTATGATTAAAGAAGGACATATAGTTTGATTCTTTTTGTCATGATATTCTTTTCTGAACTTGAAGAAGTCACTAAGAGCAAAGCATACAAGGTACTTAAAATTAGGTATTTACATCCATATTTGATCCAATGGAAGACTGTTGTCTATAGGGTATGATTTCTTTTAAGTGTCCAATGTAGATAATGATAGGGCAGTCAATCTGCTCTGTATCTGAAAAAGATTACTACCTGATATACAGACCATATGTGGCCTATATGATTCTTCTATTTCTTTCACATTTATCACCTATATATTTACACGTTCTGCATAGTCTCAGTGGAGAGGAAAAAGTACATCTGGAGGGAAACAAAGCTATTCGTCTGCTTATTTTTTCAGTCTGGATCATGATTTTTCAAGTTACAGCAGTCTCTTGAAATCCACAGAGGAGTGCCAAAACTAAGTCCTGACTATGATTATATCAATTTAGACAATAAAGTTCTCTGCTTCTTTAAAATATGTTCGCTTGCTTTGTGTCCATATATAAAAGTCCCTTTTTCAGGTAAACTTCAGTTTTGAAGCGGTTACTCCAGTCTAAAAATACAGCCTTGGAATCCATGCTGGGATGATATAGATATAAACCTATACAAAGATAAAAAAAAGCACAAAAATTACTTAGAGGTTTGGGGTGATAGTATTTAGAAAATAAAACAAAACAAAACAAAATAAAACTGCAAGCAAGATAATTCTTCCTGAAATTATAATTTCCTTATAGAATATTCACATTAAGCTTTAAAAACCACATACATGTAGTTCAGTTGTCTACAATGAGTTTCTGGAGAGAGTTCAGAGAAAGTCAGCCAAGCTAGTGAAGGGTCTGGTGACCAAGTCCTGTGAGGAGAAGCTGAGGGAATTGTGATTTTGGAGAAGTTTAGAGAAGAGGAGGCTGAGGGGAGACCTTATAACTCTCTACAACTACCTTGCAGGAGGGTTGTAGTGAGGTGGGTGCAGCCTGTTCTCTCAGGTAATAATGACTGGGATAGAGGAAATGGCCTAAAGTTGTACCAGGGGAAGTGTAGACTAGATATTAGGAAGAGTTTATTTACTGAAAGGGTAGTCAGGTGCTGCAACGGCCTGACTAGGGAGGTGGTAGAATCACTATCCCTGGAAGTATTAAAAAACCCATGTAGATTGGGCACTTCAGGACATACTATAGTGGGGTGGTGAGGTGGTTTGCTGTGTTTTTTGTTTGTTTGCTTGCTTTTTGTTTTTATTTTTGACAGTTGGACATAATGATCTTAGAGGTCTTTTCCAACCCCAACAACTTTGAGATTCTGTGATTAATGACACCAAAATATCTAACATTCAAAATAAATATGAGACAGTAGGCCATCAGTACAGCAGATTCACAAAAAAAAAAAGTTTTATTCTATTTTACGTAATAAATGCATTTTTGAACAATTAAGGGATGTCCTGTATTTAAATCTTCGAGTCAAGACAGGATGCATCTTGAAAGTGATTTTAAGCTAAACCACAAAGTATAGGGATAAATATTAGAGCAATTCTAATACCTACGCTATATAGGCAGTCAGAATATATGATTTCGTATTTCTTTCTGGCCTTACTAGCATTTCATCTATCATGATATGTAAAAACCAAAATCACTTCATAATTTCCAAATTTTAAGAAAGCAATAGATAACAAAATACATGCATAGGATCATACCAGATAAACTGATCAGGTCTTCTCTCAAATCTACTGACAAAGACTTAGGATATTAGATTTTCTCATAGTTTCAAATATACTGTTGTTTCTGCTATGATCATGAAAGAGAAGGAAAAGATCATATATTCAGTCTTTTTACAAAAGATTAACAGATTCCACTACTGGAACACTTGTTATCATAAAAGTTTTTTTTCATTAACCTAACAAGTAATTATAGAATAAACCAAGATATATAAAAAGTATTTTTAAAAAAATTGTTCATTCTTAAAGAAGGTTGTTTAATTTCCCACTGTTTCTCTGTGGCTTTAGGTAATATGACACTTTCTTAGCAGTTAGAGAATTATTCTGTATTAGGAGATACTGTAAAAAATTAAAACCCCAAAGAGCCCATAAAGCTTAGCATAAACTCAGAAATATAAAATTATCTAAATGATGATCAATAGTATCAATAGTACTTTGCTCAGTTTTGTGGTTGGTTTTTTGGGTTGTTCTTTGTTGTTGTTGTTGTTTTGTGGTTTTTTTTTGATAAGTTATTTATATTGAAATATAAGGAAAAAATTATTAAGTAGAATCAGGAAGGAAAAAGTTATCTATGGTTTGTTTATATTTCTTTCAGATAATCTATTAATAGATTTCATAGAAATATAGAGTCATCTGGGTTGGAAAAGACATTCTAGATTACTGAGTCCAACCATAAACCCAACTCTACATGACCACTGAGAGGCCATGTCCCTAAGCAACATATCTACATGACTTTTAAAACATGGCCATGGATGGTGATGCAACCACTTTCCTGGGTAGCCTGTTCCAATATTTGATAACCCTTTTTGGTGAAAAAAAAATTATGTCCAAACTAAACCTCCACTATTGTAATTTGAGGCCATTTCCTCTTGTCTTATCACTTGTTACTTTGGAGAACAAACCAGCACCCACCTCTCAGATAGTTATAGAGACCAATAAGGTCTCCCCTCAGCCTCCTTTACTTCAGACAAAATTGCCCCAGTTCCCTCAGCTGCTCCTCATAGTAGCCCCAACACTGAGCACTGAAGAACATCTGTTGTGACTGGTCACCAACTGGATTGAACTCCATTTGCCACCACTCTCTGGGCCCAGCCATCCAACCAGTGTTTTAGCTAGAGGAGACTACTCCATCTAAGCCATGAACAGCCAGTATTTTCATGAGAATGCTGTGGGAAACAGTGTCGAAGGCTTTGCTGAAGTCCAGGTAGACAACATCCACAACTTTTCCCTCATATACTAGGTGGGTCATCTTGTCATAGAAGGAAATCAAGTTTGTCAAGCAGGACCTGCCTTTCATAAAGCCATGCTGACTGGGCCTGATCGCCTGGTTGTCCTGTATATGGTGTGTAATGGCACTCAAGATGATCTGCTCCATAGCTTTCCATGGGACTAAGGTCAGACTGAAAGGTCTGTAGTCCCTGGATTCTCCTTTTGCCCCTTCTTGTAGATGGGCATCATATTTTGCTAACATCCATTTATTGACCTTTATCCCTGTACAAGATTTGGCTAGGATAGGGTTAATTTTCACCAAAAGTTAGAAGGGAGCCCCAGCCAACATAGACAACTGAACCAGCCAATGGGTTATTCAGTACCATGATGACATCATGCCCACTATATAAGGCTGGGGGGTGTGCTGGGCAAAATTCAGGCTTTGGTGGGACAGTTGTATTGGCTCAGAGAACAGAGCTATTCACCAGATTCATTCTGTATCTCTCATTTTGTTTCATTGCTGTTACTGTTGTTGTTACTTCTCCTTTTGTATTGCTGTATTAAGTTGTCCTTATCTCAACTCATAGGGTTTTGTACATTTGTCTCTCTTCTCCTTCCCATTCAGGGAGTGAGTGAATAGTGAGCAAGTGGATGCATGGTTCCTTAGCTCCCGACTGGGTCTAAAGCATGACAATCCCCAAGTCTCAAGTACACAGACCAGTCCTAAGGAGTGAGGTAGGTAAAGCTAAGACAGGCATAAGAAGAGTACAGATTTCTTTGTGATGCATATAATTCTCAAAGCAATCAATGAAAAAATACCAAGAGTGGTAGAGAATTAAGAACACTCTTTCTAATGGAATCGGTAGCAAAAATACATGTTAATGCACAAAATGAAGGAAAAGATTAAATGTAAAATTGTATTTAAGGTCAAAGAAGCAAAATTATCCTTAAAGCATTATGCTTCTTGTTGTTTATTACTTCCAGTGTGGTGGCAGAGTAGCCAATAATTATTCTACAAGGAATTGGACAAATTCTAGTTTTATCTTAAATCACTGGAGGTGATCGGTATTATTTTTCTGTTAGAGTTGAATAATGTGTTTCTTTCCTTTTACCTTTTGTTTAAATTGTTTATTTGTGTAAGTTTTTGCTAGGGATATTCTAGAAATATTCTTTATAAGCTTTAAATAAATGCTTTCCTGTTTTACTTATGTTGAGATAAAATATTAGAACTTAGGTATTAGAACTGTGTTCACATGTGTACCACATTATTCAAAATCATCCTTGATTTTCACACAATTCCTTGATATTATATATAGGAAGTAAAATTGAAAATAAAGACTATTTAAATTAGCTGGGGGTTTTTAATGAATAAATGAAGAAAAATGTTTCATTATTGATGCTGTATAAACGTAGCTGAACCTATAACACATTCAGTGAGATAAAATTATTGTAGAGTCATATCTGGAAAGGACTTTGCATTGTCATCTATACTGTAACTGTGTATGTTTGGGTTGTGGTTTTGGTGTTTTGGGTTTTTTTTCACCTTTATTACCTTATAATGTTGTATTAATCAAAATCAAATTACATTTGAAACATAATATATATCTGAATGATGTAAAGGGATAATTAGAGATGCATTGTGCCTAATTATCCAAGTAAATGAATGGAAGTTTAAATTTTTTTTTTAAGGGGAAAAAATCCTTTAGTTTTCATGTGGCTAAGAGTTTCCTCACTTTTCTAAGGATAAATAGGATGTTCGTCCCTATTTACCTGAAGTCCTTTTATGTTACACAACAAACACTGTCTATGGACATCACAGTCAAAAGGAAAAATACTGTCATTGCAGTTTGCTCAGTTGATGAGTTTATAAAGGTACAAATAATCTGCTAAAAGCAGACAAAACAGCTCTAGGACTTTTCACTGATCTGTAGTAGCTTCTGGATGATGCTGGGAAGGAGTATGGTTTCTTGACTAAAAAATAGAATTTGTGTATATATGAAGCTGATCTATATCCCCTGGTATAGCTTTTAGAGACAACTGAACTTATCTTCTTTATTAAGGATGACTTTGATATACTTTTATTATGACTTTGTATTTACACGTTATGTTATTATTTTCATATGAATACTTCAGCTGTATTGGATTTATGCTGCAGGGATATACATTATCATGTAACAGTCTACTAGCATATGTCAAAGATTCTTGCAAAGAGATTTCTTGCTCCCAAATGCAATAAGGCTAATTTCACATTTTGTCTATGTTTTAGTCCAAAACACTGCCTGAAGTTAGGAATCCCTCATTGCCTTGACATAAGCAGTTCCTTTTCTATAGACACTTATTTTTTAAAACTTATTGTCAAATTTACTCTTCAGAATTCTGAAATTATTAATCAGGTTTAGGGACACATGGAGTCAACTTTCTATTAAAAAAAGCTTGAAAACAGCCACGCAAATAGCTACTGAGTACTCTGACAGTAACAGAAGAGAAAATATAAAACCAATTTTCCCATTCTGCTGGAGGATATTTTTAGTTGCACAAGCAAGCACCTTTACTGTCAGTCTCTTCTGCAGAAATAGAAAAAACATTTAGAATGGATTTATCACTCATACATGGTACATTTCTAGTGGAGCAAAGGAAGTACCAAAAAGAAGCTGAATGCTAGTAACCCACATAAGGGAAGAATCAGGTCATTTTCCCAGCAAGGTACTATGAAATAGAGGTGTCAAAAATTTTGTGCCAAGATAAGATTCACTGCAGTCATAACTGGTACATTTCTTTTAGCAATTGTGAATGGCAAAGACCACAATATTCCTTCATTCCCTAACAACCTCCTCAAAAAACAAACCACTCCACTTGCACTCAACTAGTACCTCTATACCATTCCTATGATTTAATTCTAACAGTACCTCAAAAGCAGTCAACCTTTTAAGTATTGCTAGACTTTATTACTTCAATAAAATACATTCATTTTGGATGCCTGACTTTTTTTTTTTTTCTTTTTTTTTTCTTTTTTTTTTCTTTTTT